>CALYDF020006157.1:0-13675 GCA_944474145.2 Dicrocoelium dendriticum
CGTGCCTACTATTGTCAACTGGTTATCTTAGCTTAGCTTCCACACCCGGCTTCGGCTTTAACATTTCTCAGTGACTTAGCACGCTAAAAGGTGCAAGGCTGACGCTCATTGTAAGGAAAAATTACAAATAGGGGCAAATAAACATCCTAGAAGCAGAAACATAGCATGCAAAATAATTGGTAGCCCAACTATTTTATACATAATCTAAATGTTAAAGGCCAGTTGAATTCCGACGACGTGTGATACCAAATTAATTTATTTCCTGGAATTATTTAGCTCTGAACGGTAAGTTATAAAAATGATGTTATTTATGGCTGTCAAATAATGGGAATCGATTGCTGATTTCTGAACCCTGTATTGTATTCAGGGCCTTGTTTTACTACGCAAAAATCAATGGGTTTTACAAGTCTGTTTCTTATACTTTTAGTACCAAAATCTTGTGGTTGACTTCCTAATAGCCCCAATGCATCAGGAGGAAAAGCACAACTAGAGTTAGAACGCGAAATAAAGTAACTGAGGTAAGCTAACTGCAACATGCTTAACCATTTATTCCTGCTCAGAATGTTTCGCCGGTAAATTACACAAATGTTCCTGTCATCAATTCCGGTCTTCAACTGCAGGCTAACTTCAAGCTTGTGTGTCCAGTCGAGCGTTATTTGAGACTGACAGTCTGCTGCGCTAGAGAGTGTGAACAAGTCAGTTTCCCTGAGGCATTAGCAAATAAGCTTCAATGCCCATGGGTTAGCGATGTTTGAAAGCAATCGTTTAGTTGTGGTTGTTCAGAAGCATTTTGCTGGTGACATTGAAGTCTCCTCGGAACAGTTGTATAAGTGTACAATGCGAGCGGTGCATTCTCAGCGAAGTAGGTCGACTACAGTGGAGAGAACAAACCTAAAATTGTTATCCCAGTCACAGTCCGGAATGGTATATCAAGTGATTTCATACATAAAACGAGAAAAGCATGTATGTTCCTAATTGTTACTGTATTACCAAACAAGCCAACAAAACGCCCCTCTAACAAAATCGTGTCATAAATTAAATTGAAACAGGTGCGGAATCTAGAGCGAGGATAATTTTGTAAGTTCGAAGTTTTCTTTGTGCAAAGTAACAAGTCAACGGTTCAATTCACAGGCTTTGCTTGCTTGGTACCTGTCGTAATATGGTTAATGTGTCGAATAAGATTGTGTATGAATGGGCGCAACTAATTTAGAAGGAGCCTTGGTTCTTTATGTCAATAAATTAAAGTCATATGCAAAAGAAAGTTATCAAAAGTTTAGGAGCGCAATAACGAAGTTTAACATATGTACTTACGTAGTATATTAGTGCACATTTGATAACTACTCTTCATATTCCATAGCCAAGTAAGCAAAATCATGCGCCAACAAACCTCTAACATTAATGACATTAAAAGAAGATGGCATTAGTTTGTCCACAACAGCTGAGAAGGAGCAAACTTATGATGTGAGGGATGATAGAGAGCAGCATTTGGAGAAGTGTTCATTTGGAGTGTTTGATGATCAAACCGTAATCATAGTACTCAATAATAATAAAACGGAGGTTTGGCAAACCCCGTAGGAATCGTGTGAGTAGATTTGAGAGAAGGTAATTGATACAGTATTTCCCGAAGTTGCTTGTACTTACTAGGGGATATTGCGTTGCCAAATGTTTACAAACACACTCTTTTCGTACAGTTTATAATTGATGGTGTCGAATGCGCAACCCACTTACACGCTGAATATTTGCCAAGACAATGACAATATTTGACTGTGCGAACGAGTAGATTCGTAAAGATGACAAGTCCCGCTATCGAAACAAATTAACTGTTGGGATTGGTAAAGTAATCATAATAAGTAGAAATCAGACTGCGCGGCAATTAACACTGGATTTATCCTAAGGATTTACCGCTATTAATGTGCCACAGAAATTATGCCAACGTTATGTTACTGGGTATGGCGTGCACTTACTTGAGCCCGAGCTATCCAAACAGTTATGATTTTGACGTTCAAATTGCACTCTTTACCATACATTAAGTTCGGCAAAAACGTTTCTATACTCATTCATTTTACTCCGACCCGGCATTCCTTTGCACAACTTTGGTAGAGCAGCTTCCATGCCTCGGCGCACGCGGCAAGTTCCAAACTTGGTTAAAAGCTTTTTCCCTAACCTTACGCTTTGGCCAGATAAACTGGTTCTCAGTGTTCAAATCCTGCCACATCCTTGCATTTTTCGGTTTTGGTCCCTTGGTTATTAAGGCGCCTTATCCTTACTTGCTGCGTTGTTTTGTTTCGTTATAATCCTTTGGGATCTGTATAACATATTTGCCTTGCCGAGGTTTGAAAACGGAGTTACTAATATGACGCCGCCTTAAATAAAACCAGTTACGTTGAAACAACCCGTTCCCCACCCTCACTTCGTATATTTTATCTCCTGCGCGATATTCTACAATCCCTGGCCTCCACGGTTTCTCAACTGCGGGAGCCAATTTTACACACACATCCTCCCCGACCCAACTATTTATACAGGCGATCACAAATGGGTTTTCGACGCAGCATTTGCTGTTTTAAATGATTGCGCAGTATAGTCGGTGATGGCGCTGTCGTTTGAAGCAGGATTCTGACAGTGGGCAGTATACTTATCTCTCTTCGGCCAATCCAACTTTGGGCAACGCTAGCCCTAATGACGTGGACTGTAATGTTACCCTACTTTGGAAGCATGATATAAGGACACTCATGTGGCTCATTTGCTTTGGTAAGTAATCTATTTGCGTCCAATACCGCTGTCTTCCTCTTGTCATCAATTTGACTATGGTAAGAGTTCTTATTGTGAGTTTTTAATTCTAATTTCTTGCTGTAAGCCTTGAATTCTGCTGCAATCTACTGCGGCTCGTTTTCCCAGAATATTTCGTCATGATTCCTATGTCGAGCAAAACGAGTGCGCTGTTAGTTTGCTAAAATCTGGCGCATTCCGATGTACGTTTGACATCCAGGGTGATAGACAATCTGCAAACCATAGTTGTGAACTCGGATAAGCATTATCTGATGATGGCATTGCACCGTATGGTGTGGGTTTTGGCAGCTGACACTAAGGCTTTGTGGTCAGTAAGCATTGCTGCCTTCCGTTTAAAACTAAAGTACTGAACCGTTCAAGTGCGGACATATTCTCAAACATACCCATTGTAATTTGTGTATAGCCGCTTTCGGTTAATGTCGGATTTGGTGCGCGTAAATCTAACACTTTTCCATATATCATTAACTTTGCCTTAGTCCCACGTGGACTGTTTGCATAGAATTTCGAATGACAGAGGTGGATCAAAATAGGCCAGTATAGCGTCTTCTACAATTAATTTGTTAGCTTTCCCTTAGCAGTTGCCCCAGTGTCAGGCCTCAACGATATGCGCCTTTGCCAGTATCGCTAGGATCACTGAGATTAATCTTGGCTATAAAAGTGCTTAGGTAGCTAACCATTGAATTCAACCGACTGAATCCTTTAGATTCCTAAGGCAGTGGCATTTGTTTAATTGCCATTTACTTTTCTGGATTTGATTTGCTCTGTGCCAGCTCAAGACGTGGATTTGAAATACCACCTACGGGCTGCGTGGTTAGAATTTGTCGTTTTTTCTTCTAATGTTATCCTTAACATATCGTTGTGGAAAGTGATTCAATTCACAGTCGTGATCTGCCGGAGAACCAAAAATTAGCATGTCGTCCGGTACGCAAATTCTTCCTCGCTAACCCACAAAACTTTCACTAAAGGTTCCTGGAGGATCTTGTTCTAGATTTTAATCTTAATGGTACACACACCTATCAGAATCACCCGAACGGTAACTGGATTCCTCGTCAAAAATAACACGTAAACTTGGGGATACTGGGTCGACCTTCGTGCCAAGCCTAGCTTTGATAGTGCTGGCAATAAATCTTGTAGCGCCGGCAGACTGAAGCCTTCCGTTAAAAGAGTGGCGTTAAGAGACTTTTGCTCAATACACGCTCGTAGCTGGCTGGATTCCTTACTGAGGAATGTTATTGAACTGATGCAATCAGTCGGTTGGAGCAATAAAACGGGTGAGTATAAAGAGGATCAGCTAGCACAGCCAAACACCACTTTTAGGGTTGGTGCTTTCGAATGAATACCTTGCCAAGTATAGGGCAAGTAAAGGTCGCTATAAGTTAGGCTAAATAATACTATCAATCACGTCATCCATTGCTGTGCATATGTAAGCACTTATTACTAAATCGACTTAGGTATTGTAAATATCGTTAGGAAAATGTATGCGATCAAGGACACTGCGGTTGCTAGCGAGGCAGTGGACCTGGACGACAACGATAGTGGGTTAAAACAAGGGGAATGTTGAAAATATCGGGTACTTGGTGAACGACCTTAAACCAACTATCCTGACGGGTGTACATAACCGCATTCAGTAGAATGCGAAAATCCACGCAAATCGCCTCCACATAGGGCATGATTGTAAATTCGACTTGAATGAAGAGACACTGCGTAATTACAGTCTTGAGTGAAAGCACTTGATACAACATTCCAGCGTGTGACTACAACTAAATTTTAACTCATGTCCTTTGCTGTCTTATTAGACGCCATGTTTTGCAAAAAGGCTGTTATCTTGTGCACAATCAGTAACCTTGCATGGCCCAAAATTTAGTGACAAAACCAAAATGTTCCCCAACGCTCACAAACTACCAAACTGTTCAACACTAATCAACTGTTTCCAAACCCCGCTGAAATTATGACTTGTCTATCGGTTCCATGTTTTCCAATAACAATTGTTTTAGTGCATGTACATTTTGAATCAATATTTTCATGGATTGCGGCTCGAAATATATAAAGATAAAACCACACTAACACCTTACAATTACAAGTACCTGAGCAATGCTGATAAGTTTTGCTTTCTATTTGATTATTGTTTCGATATTACGCCAGGGCATTTGTCAAATGCAAAACCATGTAATGCCCAGACTGTGGACCATACATGAATTTACCGAAAGTATTTGTTCCTAAACCGCGATTCATATTGAAGTAAAGCTTGGTCAATGGGAATAAACAGCGTTTGAGTAGGCAACACCGAAATTCCATCCGCTTTAGCATTGACTTACATTCATTCCCGTCAGTAACATATCATCGCACTGTGACAAGAGGCGAAACGCTTATACTCTGATGACAAGTCACAATCCTCTTTATAGTACTAACCTAAAACATGTAAAGCGGACGACAGGCAATGTTCTAGTTGAAAAAGAAAGTGTTTAAAGTTATTTTATGTCGAAAGCATAATTGTGAGGCCAAAAATCCATATCTTCCGCTTTGCATGTATGTATTCCTTTGCACTTTTTACTCGTCTGTTATTTCCAAACCTATTGCTAATAAATACGACACTTCAAACAAGTTTTACTCTCCAAAGGACTATGTATCATACATCACATTATTTAATGTCTATTGCTTGCACGTCCCTTTCCTTGAGTTAAACGTATTGACGTACGCACGTTACCATGTTTTTATGTTACCGCTGTTATCCATCGAACACAATTTCTCGAGGGCCCCGCTGTTGAGCAGTTTACCGTTGTTGACACTTCACTATTCCGAGTGAGGCTTGCCATCCTTTCTCTGAGTAAATTTACACGGGAACAATGAACAAGGATTAGCGTGTGGCAGAACTCGCATCCACAAACATAAACAAGACATGCAATCTGATGCCTTATTCTACGTGAACAGTGTAAAATGTTATTTTGCTTCTTTTGTACGCAAAGTCTGCTCATTCGGAAATCCTTCTCTGAAGTGGACGACAACTGCTTGATTACAATCGCCATTAATTGTTGGTTAAAAACAGAATGATAGTGATTAATTTTAACAAATTAGTAACGATCAATTATGTTGCCATTAATGTAGAGGAAATTGTGTGCCAATAACAAGAAATGTAAATAATTTGTTACTTAAAAATAAGAACTCATATTCTCGTAAAATTACGGTTCTTAATTATGCGAAATTAAAGTAACGTTTGCTATATTTTGCATGTATTTCTAAAATGAAGGCAGTTATACGCTTAAGACAAACTCACTTAATCCCAAGTACAGTGCCTAATGCATGTTTAACACAAATCTCGGTATCTAGTTTTTCTATTTGTTGCCATATAAATCTGAGCTAATCAGCAGCTTGTGATGATACAAAATCTCTCTAAATGGTATGTTTGCGAGTTTTATTATTTCCTAACCTTGCCATTTCACTTATGGTACCACCCTGCTTACAGAACTAATTGTGAATCCTTCACAATATTTGATTTCTATGCAAATGGCCAACCGAAATTCCGTGGAGTGGCCTAAATATTTGACCCTTAGCTAAGAATCCAACATCCTTGTCTTAATGAATGACCACTCTCTTTTAGAGATCGATAGAAGCAGCCGAATCAGCTATTTACTCAGGAATGTGCAGCTCACACGGCGACCTTTGTAACTCTTTTTGGAAAGGGAGCTATTGTTAGTAGCGGACAGAGATGAGTTATGCATAGTGGTATATGTTATGCGCAATGATTCGGTAGCAGTACAGCAATAAGTTAAAACGTTACTCAGGTTACATCGCACAAAATCCCTTTAAATTTGCAGGCCTCCAAGCACTTTACCCTGTTGAGATGCTTCTGCATAACCAACACGAATAGAACAATTGCAGCTTGCCAGTTGCTGCCAGTTATTGACCAAACTCACTAGTAGGATAGTGTCAGGCATCGCTACAGAATATATTATATGTTGATGTCTATTTATTGTTAGCCAATAGATATGTCCATCTAATCACTGTGAACTTTACAGATAATTCGGAGGTGCGGATGCTTGCTTTAATCAAGTGAATTTGCTTGTGGCATGTGTGAAAAGAATCAAGCCGCGTATCATAGTTATTCGGGCATTAACACATTGGGGGAGCGAGAACCGGCTGTAGTGATTTGGAAATCAACCAACTCTCGAATTTTAGAAGTCTCAACATAAAAACTGCCGGCAAGTTACCAGGATAATGAAAAAGCATGGATGACTGCAGCTATTTCCGAAGATTTAACAGCAAAATATAGAAAATGGTAACATCATACCTTCTCTCGACAAAGCCTTTACGCTCCCTAATTCCATCTACTTAATATCAAATTGCAGTTCCTGTCACCCACCACCATTGTGTTACTTCAACCGTACGGCCAGGATGTCATTCAGACGCCTAAAGCGAAGTTTAAGAGAAAAACAGCTTCTGCATCTTATACCGATCATGGAATCCCACAAAGATATGTCCGGAACTGATTTCATGTAACGAGTTATGTATTAGACGTCGTGTTCTACGGAACTTCTACCTGGGAGGAGGTGCAAAACTCAACCATCTCTGTTTTTTAAATCGGGCTTTCCTTGTACTCTAGAAATAGATTCTGAGAGCACAATGCAAACTTGCCCTGAGACATTGATCAAATTGTGCCTCCTACAAACACAATTGCTATAGATACTCTCTCATGGTTTGGATGCAAACTGGTTGACAGCCATCTGATTGCTTCTTATTTTCAAACAAGTCACGCAAAAGAAATAAACTGGGACCTGCCAACCACATCAATTTTAGCAGCTGAGGATGTGAATAATGAATCAGACTACCAGCAGGAACAGGATTCGACAAACATTCTGAAAACGGAGATATTCACAGACGCACAGGGTGAAGTTGATATTTCTCGCTCCTACGCTATACATAGCGGACACACTGGCATGCTTACACATCTTCTGAACGTGATGGAAAAAATAAATTCTTTTCATTTCAATTGCCAAGCAACAGAGCACTATATTTGATATTTTTTCATCTGGTGGATAATGATTATGACATTAGCAATGTGTGTGTGATTCTTGAAGGTTGCGCATTTCGACGATTTACAGGTCAGTTTCTAAACTGCTGACTCACAATCTGTGCGATTATCACATTATTATTACTCATCTATCCCACATTATGTACCACTACTGAGTTTGCGAATGACGGCGGACTTGATAGTACGTTCGTGACAAACAACGTCGCCGGTGTTCTGCAATTAAAGTCAGTGAATTACGCGCAGATTGCCATTTCTGAAAACTTAGCTGTGTGAAGCAGTGTGCTCTGCAGTGTCAGCCGCCGAAACAAAGCAATTCAATTATTTGCACCTAGGCAGCACACATCAAGCATCATTGTCTCCTATTTCCCCAGTTGGAGCAGTCTCGTTGCAGAGGAATACGCTCATGGTTGTCTGTAATTTAGCGTTCTAGTGAGCCAAGGTATAATATCACTTTATATCTGTTTGTTGGTGTAACTGGATTTTCTTTTTGTTATAGCGGAGGTAAGAATACTCCCCCGCTCCCCGTTGTTTTGTGAGTTTTGCCCCACTCACCCCTACCCATCCTGCCCTCTCTTCCGGTTCCTTGCATACGTTCACTTTTGCCTCACATTTGTGATTAGCTTGTATGAACACTGAAGCTTACGTTTATTCGCTTTTACTTTGTGAATTTCATTCGTTCGTGAGGCAACTTATTGATCCCCCGCTTTTTGAACTGTCCAGCATTGACTGATCGAATGTCAGCTTTTCCGCATATCCTGTGATATGCCCTAATTTGAATATTGTGATTGAGTTGCACAGACAGACGTTTGGTGGCCGGTTTGGCTTGCTATGTGAACATTGTTTGTTGCTCGGTCGTTGGTGTTCTCACTACCGTTAGTGGGTGGAAGCAGTCGTGGGGCTCCGACACAACAATTTTCAAGGCATGTTCAATAACAATTACACTAAAATTATTCGCTCAAAACATTCTAAAATTAAACGTTCAGCAAACACCCTTAGCGGGCCGGGTTACAATTGGCGAACGCCGGCCGGTCCACGGCGATACATAGGTTGGGAGTCACTGCAGAGAGTGCACCGGCTCGCTATGCCTCCATATTTCACGAGACCGTCTGCTTTTAGTGTAATCCCTTCGCAACAATTTAGTACATGTTTGCGTACTTGCGGAACATGAAGGAAAGTAATATAAGTCACGGTTTAACATATCCTTTGAAAGGGAATTGCAAGGCTGCAATCAAACATATAACACATGGCTCCTTCATCGCTCCATTGGTGATTATATCATTCCACCCGGGAACTGTCCTCTCTATCTTGATCAGATTGGACTCGTGTGGTTGGTATTGGGGCGAATTGTTTGGAGTATGATTACCTTCTACCCCACGTTCAAATTAGACCTGTGGATCCGTCAATAATGTGCTAGTTCATCGCATAAATTAAGAAGTTATGTGTAGTGATAGCTATCCATTCTGCTGCGACGGAGATCGTTCCGCTCCTTATGTTACGGACAACTTGACTTCGAGGTCAAACGGTAGCTTCTACTGCGTCTTCAACTATCCCACCGAACTAGCCTGAATACCCACCAAAAGGAGACAACCTCTCTGCGCCTCTTGTGTAGAGTATCGTTTTAGTGCCAGGCCAACGTTCTTCACTGTTGTCCTGCGTGCATCATTTCCGCCCTAGCCTCTGACATCTCCTTTACTCACTTACAAGAAGGGGCTTGACTCCACTCCTTGCTTATACCCGGTGTTCTGAGTGCACGCGTTTCCCTTCCCTCAGGGACTGTGTGCGCTCCGATGGATGTCGCAGGCACCACCATTGTCCAGTGAGGGCGCGCGAGGCACTGTGCACAGGCTGAGCTCCGTTTAGTAGTCTCAATCGTCGTCCATCTAAGTTGGATCATGCTAGTCTCACGAAAGTCTCACTGTTTTCCTACTTAGCTCCGAAAGCGTGAGTATTCTGCGTGTGACTCTTTTCAGTCGCTACGCTATACAGAATTCTGTTGCCTGGTAGCCTCTGCCCACGCAGTGGTACGTGGATGCTACGTAGATGATAAAAGGATGCTAGCCTTTGCGTTAATAATGATAGCTTCTGAACTAAGAATGATAGCTCTTGAACTAAGGATGTTAGTGTTTGCGTTAAGGATGTAAGCGATTGCGTTAAGGACGTTAGCAAGTGAGAAATGGTATAGTGGATCCGCTTCTAGCGACTGAAATTGCAAAAGCCAGGCAGGATGTATTTCGTTTGTTACAGATAAATGTTTATATAATTGTATTCGGAAGTATGCTATTACATATATCTGCATTCAAAGGCCATTATAATATTATTCTGCTTTAAAGTCTCTGTCCATTTTTAAGTAGACATATCTTTTGCTTTGGTGTACCTCTGGGGTGTACCGATTACAGTGAGTATATGAAACACCCTGCTATAATAGAAAAAAGCATCTTGTGTTGGACACGATCGTGCGCCACTGTAACGAATCTATGCGATATACGTAGGTCCAAGGTAATCGATTTTGCTTGGTGGTAACGTCTTGAAGCGTGTCATAGGAAGAAGTGTAGAGTGTCGTAGGTGGACCGCAGCTCTGTACTAGCAACAGGTGTACCCGCTTTAACTAAAAACGACAGTAAAGTGCGGTATTTCTTCAAGCTTACTGTGGTTCAGAGTATTAAAGGCCACTTTACGTGAAACGTGCTTACGTGACGTACAAATTTACGTTAGCTTATCTACCTGTCTTTAAAGAGGGGCTGTTTTACTGGAAGTGGGTCATGCCCTTTTAACCAACACGTTTATTAGATTAATTATCCATTTGGTGGACAGATGCTAATGCCCAAGTGATATCTACAGTGATAACACGATAAACTTTGTTGGAGCAGTGATGAAACCTCGGGACTGCATCCATAGGTGGGATCTGTGGACAATCATTCGGAAATTGCTTGTTTGCGGGATACAAAGGCATTTCAATCCACTGGCTAGTTGTCATCGATGAGCTGTATGAGAATGGATAGTCAGTTCTGCATGAAAGCTGTGGATTGTAAACAGGAACCCTTGTTTGAGGAATCGCTCGCAATCATGTTTGTTGATGTCGAACTAATATTGAGCAATTGTCTCTTAGAAGCCCTACGAACGATAGTAGCCATGAGCCAGGCAATCTTTATTTGCTTCAGGAACAGCAATTAGAACTTCCCGCTTCTGACATTAGGGAAAGGTGTTGCAAGCGGTGGTAACAAGGTAACTACATCGTGACCATATTTTGGCAAATATAGCTGAGAGAATACCGCATAAACTTGCAATTAAACCAAGAACGGTTACATCCGAAAAAGGAGCATCCCCACATTGATGTAGTATTAGTAGTGCCTGAAAAGATGTCTCGGTGAAGCTGGCGTATTTGTTGGGTAGTTAGTTGTGAGACCAGGGCCGACGGAGTAGTACGGATAGTTTCCTTCTAGACGGTATCAGGATTAGTGAGGATAGATATCAGACGGTTATGTCGCCTTAGGGCGATTAATAGCAGCAATTTAGTCTCGATTTGTGTGCAGATTTTTACACATGGAAAACGGCTTTTATCCAAATTCACCTTTACAAGGTATTCGCCACAAAGGTGTACGGGTTAGGAATCATGGAGGACGGCTTCTTTCAATGCAGCCCGTTGGTGTTGTCAGCTTTCACTTGCACGTGGCAGCCGTTAGCGCACAAACGGTCACATCATAGGGTGAGAGTCAGAGTGGTACCAGTCGATGAAGATACAAACCCTAAGAGGACTCTTTGTGAGGTGTAGCGGAGCTTTGCTGTGATTAAAATTATATATCTAAAAAGTGATATTATTGGTTATTTTTGTTGCACTCTATCATCTTTGCAATAGTTGCTGGTCCACCCTGCTCCATGCCCTCGCATAACCATGATGTTTGTTTGCCGGTTTGCCGCTTCGATCTATTTATCCTCACCTTCGTCTAGTTGTAAACCACCTGTGCCCCTAACGGATACTAACCTCGGCAACTGTGCCTTTTCACATGAGGTCCTACCCTTATCCGGTGGTTTACACGTTCACTCCCTCCTTTTTTCCCAACAGTAATCATTTTTTCACTCAATTAACCTGATATCGTTGAGTCCATATCATTGTAGTCATGTGGACCTAAACTATGTGATTGTCCGGTTACCCGTTATTATAGACTACGGTCTTGTATATGTGTGTCTGATGTTCACTGATAAATTTGCTCGCCTTGTGCTTGACCGGTGACTTTGCTTAAAGATCCCCTCATATACGGGAACTTTACTTGTCCTCTGGCGGTCTGCTTTAAGTTGTTTATTGCTCGTTTACTTGCATTGTTGTTGACATTAATGCACCGGGACCCTAGACTACTGAGGTTTGCTCCATTTATTTACCTGTATATATTTTATTAGTACCGCATATATTGTGATCTAAACTTATTTACATTTGGGGAACATTTGGCTGCGCGGAATTCAACATTCGACAGCTGAAAGTTACGCTATTATTTCCGAGTAAACTACGAGTCATTAAATCATCTGTCGCGATAAGACCTTGTGACAAAGCTGACGTTTGTTTATATGTGTGTCCAAATATAAGTTTTATGGTACGAGAAGCGAAAACAGTATTGCAGACCCATGTCATCCAATTTATTATGATTTTGCCTAGTCAACCAGAAAGGCGTGTAAATAAAATTATCCCCAAAACGGGTATTCATATAACGCCTGTCCTTTATGTACACAATTTGTGTTAGACTAAACATATATATTGATTTTAGGTGATCGGATTATGCTAAGGCGGCGATGTTGCTTTAATTATTAGTTTACACTATTTGAAGGGTAATTAAATCGCTTTCCATTGATGAAACGTGCATGCAGCGGATGGATATTTACGATTCTGATGCCTTAAGCACTTCACTGATGAGGCTTAAGTTAAAGTAAAGAGGTGTGTCGGCTGAATAAGCAAGCAGGCAACAAGCATGTAAGAGAACGAAAGAAATAAAGAAAAAAAAGCAATCAAGGAAATATTTTTAAAAATTTATCACAATTTGAGGAATGTACGGTACAGTTAAAAAGGAAGCTAGTTTCTGCTGTGTAATGCTATTTTGGGAGCTGAATGGTACTACATCTTATCTTTTAGAATTAATATTTACTGCCTACATTTTGATAATTTGGTCAAGAATAATAGAAATATGCTTCATCGGCACTTCTAATGCGTTAACAAGAAGATACTGTTGCATCTAACCGGTTTTCAGGAGACTGAACATTGAACAAGTGTAATGAACGTTATTTTGTCCAGACTTGTAAACAATCTGGGGCAGTATTACACTTTGTCGTGCAGAAGGTTCAAGCGCTGTTAATTTGGAGTGGTTACATATCTCACTTAACCTAACCTGTACTAAGTGTTGTATCCTTACATTTCCGCGGTAATCCCTCGAAGAAAGTGGGGACATTTGTTATTTTTTCTCTTCAAAGCTCACACTTGTGCCAGTGCAGAAAATGCTCGGCAAAAGTTCACTGCGTTCGCTTTACTATATCAAAAACAATTTAATGGAAATAATGCCCACTATACTAAAATAGCTTTTGAGTTCAACCTAATAATCCACGAATAGGCTGTTGCTATCAGTAAACTTTCAAACGAACCATAACTACAATTTAAATATAAACAGAAATATGTTCTTCGGAAATAATTCCGTAACCAATTTTATTAGTCATGGCTGCCAGCAAGTTGCTTCTCAGTGGATGCGGGAGAGCGTTTATGTGTCTAATAAAACCGCCTCTTTGATATTTCTGGAAATTCGTCGCAACCAGCTCAGGAGATAAAGTAGGTTTCAAGTGCTCAATTATCAATACGACTAATACGGGCTGTCAAAATTTAGACAAATA
>CALYDF020006158.1:0-13665 GCA_944474145.2 Dicrocoelium dendriticum
TCTTTATCCCCGGTCGTCAGTCTTGGTTTGCTATTTGACTAAATCTATAACTAGGCTGTTGAATGTGTTGAAAAACCTTCGGAAATGAAAGAGAATGGATATGATTTTGGCATGCGCTTTCCTACGTCACTGTTGCAATATTTTTACGACGAAAGCAGCCATGATGTGATGTTGGCTACTTCACGCTGTATTCTTTATGTAAATTTATCTTATCTGCGTTTCAGTTGTGTTTCGGACCCAACCTAGTTCCCCAGGCTTGGAAATAGACAATCGGTTTTTTGAAGCAGCAATCTAGTCTTGTTATTCGAAAAATACAACTTTTGCAGTCCAAACAATATCATTCGCAATACATTTTCCTGACCGATAGAACGAATACTCATCGCCTGTGTGTATGGGGTATGATACGTGACTCTTTACAGCAGTTCGGTATGTTCCAGTAAATTTGACAAGTCTAGACACTCTATATACAGGTACACTGTGGACTTCGTAATGATAGAGATAGATTTGGCCTTCTGTATATGTCTTGTTCCACATTTGATCTTATTTCAATCTCTTTTTGGATTGCCAGTTGGGATGATCAATGTTAGCTTTGGCTCAGTGCTCCTGGTGTTGATTACATTTTGAATAACCATTTCGGTGATCAAGTGGAAGATAATTGTGGGCAACAGTGAAGAACCAATCAAATCTTGAACTTCTCCGATTGCAGTAGTATTTGTTTGCATCTGAGATCCCAAGCTCATCAGATGTAAGAGAGCTGTCCCACTTTCCTACAGTGCATGCTACCAGTTAAATAAAAAGAGATCCAGTAAGTTGTATGTACTGAGCTTGCCTGATTCGTCTGAAGTTGACTTTCAAATTACTAGTCTGTGAATCAGATCTGGCCTATCAGGAGAACTGAGTCCCCACCATGGAACCTAAATCAGAACAAGAGATGTAAAAACCTCTGGAATTGCATACGTCGCATAAGAACTTGCATCGATTCTTCATGCGAATCAACAACTTTCTGTATCGGTTTATTTTAAGCTTAGCATGTAATGAACAATGATTTATAACGGGTAAAAAAGCAGGTGCTTGACATGTCCCGTAGGGTGTTTAGCGTGACAAAAATAGATAGCGAAGAGATAATGGAGTCGTCAGTTCGGGCGCTTACAGATGTAACTGCACTGTCGTATAAAGGGAGTTTGAATTGAGAATGTACGCACACAAAGCAACAGGGGAGTGGTTATTGTTCATATCATAGGCGAGAAAAATAAAAAAGATAGCAAGGACAACGCTTACTCGTGTGCAACTATCTTGGGTCGACAGGATACAGAAATCCAGTTTCTATAATAGTAGCGTTTATCAAATTTCGTGCAAGGCGTTTGGAGTGACTCATTCTCGAGTAGGGTTATGGTACTGTCCACTGTCTGTTGTGCATTAGTGCCAGCATCTGGTGGTCATGAGCTATAGCACGTAGTGTAAATGTGACAGGGTATCGTCAAGGCGTTTTTGAAAAGGGATAGGGTGGGTGCATTAATTACATGTTCCGGGAGGGCTTTCCAAGGCTGTGCCACTCGAAGGGAGAAATAGTTCCGCCGACATTCCAGGCGGCTGTACTGCGTGACTAACTTAAACTGGTGACCTCTTAGCGAGGTGTGTTGACTGAGTATTAGAAGGGAATGGCATAGGTGGTTGGGGTCTCTCAGGATCAGATACACCATTATGAGATCGCCCCTTAGACGCCGATAACGTCCACTGTATATTTTGAGGGTCTTCAGCCTGAGTGGGTAGGGGAGGCTGGTCAAACCTCTGATGCTTTTCGTTGCCCTACGTTGTGCAGTATCGAGCGCGGTGAGATGGTGCTTGAGCCAGGGTTGCCACGCTTGAATAGCGTACTCCGCGTGCGGCCTCACGTACGCACTAAGCATTTTTGGAAAGACTGAAGGGTCAAACTTCCCGAAGGCTCTGCGAAGAAGGCCGAGGTACTGGTTCGCTTTCTTAGTTGCCTTTGCAGTCTGCCTCGAACAACCGAGGTCATCTTCTATCTTGGATAGCAGCTCAAGCATATACCTATACAACGCCAACGAACCAATCACAGTTACCGCTAACACCAGTTACCACTGTAGCGATATAATCAGTTATCTGTTTTTAATCGTCGCACACTGCGAATATCCTCTTCCGTGTGTAGTATCGCTTTCTCGGCTCGATTGATGTGCTGTATTGAACCGCTCGCAAATCACACCGATGGATAAACGTATTTCATACTTTGCAGCTTACTGGACCTCCATTCGTACCATCGCGTATGATACCACCTAGCTGCTGATGTCTAACCAATCATGAATTGTGTACCAAGCAATTTAAGAACAAAATTTTAACTTCATTTTATTTCTCGTTGCATTCTAAGGCCAGTTAGCTCAATCAAGCTAGGATGCAGTCTGGTTGCTTTCAAACTCAGTCGCAAATAAACCCTGTCGGATGTCAGAAGACCGTGTATGACTTTGATATTTTGACAATTTACTGGGTGCCTTTAGAGGGGGATATCATACATAGTTGTATTAAGCGCTTTACTAAGCAGTGAATGCGGTTTTAGTAGCTTATGCACCGTCAAACCTTTAAACTATTACCCCATCTGGTGACCCAGGCTACACCACCGGAATTAAAGAGGACGCAACTTCACATCCAATATCTGGGTCGCACTTCCCCATGTTGCGTTGTTAGTTAAGCTGGCATTTCTGGCAAGGGTAGCCTGACGTACCTGTGATGGGAGTATACACTCGAACGAACGTGCGGTGCCAGCCCAGCAAGGAAGCCGTTAGGCTGCCACAAGCAAAGGCGGCAACCGATTGGACGTTCACACGTTTCTCGCATGCACGCTGATTGGCCTACAGTGGACGCATTGGAGTGAGTTTGTTTGACTGAATCAAAGGAAAAATGTCATGCGTCAACAAAGGTCGTTAATTATGGATCCAACCAGCTGTATATACCGATATGTTTCACTCGCCCTCTGTCTCCGTTTTCGCCTGGTCCTGTTGTTTGCAGAATATACGTTTAGTCCCTGAAGGACCGACTTTTCACAGTACCTTGACTAAAACGTTGGAAAATTTTCGTTTTGAGACTTCGAAAACAGCCGGTCTTCTAACTTTTGCATTGTCATAGCATAACCAGCGTCCGAAAATGTGACCCTGGACCTAATCTGTTCTCTTATATTTTCAGCGCTGGTTTACAGTAAGTTATATATCGTGGTATTTGTAGATATATCTAAATGAAACTTTTCATAGATGATCATCCATATTTCCATCATACAGAACCCTTTCATTTAGTCTAAACGTCACTTAGGGGGGCACCATTTTCATCGAGCTCACATGTGCTTCAGTCTCTTATTTTCCCACCGCAATGTAAGCATCCAATCGTAGGAGTTTTTATCAATGATGTATAACGGGTAATAAAGCGATTGCTTGACAAATGCCGTAAGAACATTGGAGTGAAGACTATAAAACTAAAGTAAAATTATTCTAATCGCAGTTTATGGGGACCGTTAGAACAAACAGTTCATTGCATTGAACCAGATGTCAACTCATATGAAACAGGCAAGACGTCCAATATAAAGTTTGGTGAGATGGTGTCAGGCAGAATCAGTGGCATCATGCATATGAACCACAGCAGAGTAGTTGGCCATAGTGAAGTCCAACGTCAGAATTGTGGGACGACCTCGTAGTCTTAAGAACTTGGATCACCCGGCATAACATCTCATGATTTGAAAACTCATTGTCATCCTGGCTCGTGTTAAGTTCGTCTTTAGACGTTGGATCGGTTGAGTTGTTCGCATAGGTCTCCGAGCAACCCATGGTATTGCTCTGTACACATTTCTGTCGATTCGTTGAGCTACACATATTTTAGTAGTGCAAAAGTGTATGGCAGTACATCCAACGGCAACTCGGAAGTGGAAATGACTGTGTTCAGTCCGTCGCCTGCGCAACTGGTTACTCTGTCAGAGGAAAGATAACGGCTCTGTAGACACATTGCCTTATCTTTCATGTCTCAGTAAATATTGCCAGGTTCGTTGGTTCCATCTAGTTTCCAGCGCGTACATCAACTCTGTTGGAAGAAAACTACTGCTCAGGCCTGACACGAGTGTCCGTTGCGTAACGTTCAGGCATGTTGTATCAAATGGTAGACCTATTTCCTGCCCGAATCTGGCTTCTTTCATGGATCTGCCGGCTGGTGCACCGGGGTTAGGCATATCCCTAAAAGTTAAGAGGGACAGCTTTATGATCTCATCTGTTGGTATTTCCCCCCATTTTTAGTACTGAATGCTTGAAGGTATCCACGAAACTTTCTGTTTGCCCGTTGGATTGGGAATGCTCAGGAGGCCACCGGCAGAGCTTGATGCAAGTACGCTGATAGAAACCACTAAATTGATTGGTGATAAATTGTGTACAACTATCGGAAACCAAAGCTATTGAGAAACCGAACTGTGCAGAAAAGATTTATAGTTTTCGGGCTATGTCCGTTTTCTCGATTGCGTTCATTACGCCCCGCCACTAGGTGTACGTATGAACCACAAGTGAAAAGCAACAGTCTAGCACTGGATCTGCAAAATCAGGGTAAATTCTCTCCTAGGATTTTGCGGCGGATGTCCAGGGTTGGATGATTTTGCTTGGAACTTTCTCTGCTGGGACACAATCATGGATAGCGTTGTCAGTAGAAGGCTAGTATATGTTACCTCTGAGCGGAGCTTTCATGCGTCATATCATGGGGTGATGGAGGTGTAAATATCTTAATACGCTTGACTACAGGGACTTTAGGAAAACCATGCTATCATCGAACATAACACAATCATCAACCATTGCCAAATATTCACATCAATACTAACATTGAGGAAGGTATGAGTGGCTAATCAGAATTGGCCGCTTTGTGTTAAAAATACGGATGATGATTTTCCAGAGAGGGTCGAGTATGATGTGTTTCAGAATGTCCATAGAAGTAATCGGAGAGCTCTGATTAAATTATTAAGAAGCTGTTTCACCTCCGATTGAGGCAAACTGCAGTGAGTACGTCGCGCTACGTAGTTGTCCCAAGTTTTTGCTGCTGGAGAATCTCTGTACACTCGTCATGTTGCGTTGCGTACTGTCCTCCATATTTGGGTTCTGTGCCCAACAAAAGTATATGGCTTACACTAATTACAAACGTGTATTTCCTAAGCCTGCAATCAGCTGATTGAATTTGCTGACGAACTTGAGCCAGGTGACTTCTGGAATTTCTTCGGCAAGAACAAACAAGTTGTGGCCCTGAAGAGCTTGGATAATCGATCCTAACTTGTGATGGTTCGCACAGTCTCCTCGTTCTCACTTCCATATTTCGCATAGCAGAAGAAGTTGAAACTGATGACTGCGTGATCACTGAGACAAAACCGGCAGTCTAAAACCAACATATCAATCATATGTTCCTCGTTGGTAAACCGACGATACAGCACAGATGGTCTGTTATTTGTTCCTAACCGAGTGGGCAAAGTGATGTGACGGTATAGAGGAACAGTGGTTACGAGATCTTGGAGATCGACATTGAATTTGTTCTCCGAACAAGGCAGATGTTTAGAAAACAATGTACGCTGAAATCACCCATGACGAGTATGTGAGTGTACTCTCGTTGTAAAGTATATCTTAAAGCAGTCGCTAAGTGGCACTCAGTGTTGGCTCTAAAGTTACGAGGTGGCACACCAAGAAAATAAGGCAAACGTCCCTGCCATTTAACTGTAAGTGGCACCAAGGAGAGTCGGGAAATTCACAACGAAATCCGACACGGATACGCATTGTAACTCGCTTCGGAATAAGGTATTACCCTCCTCCCTTTATGAGCCTATCTTTCCGGATCAGCGACATACCGGGTAGCGAAACTTCAGCGTCCATAGTTTCCGTGTGCAACCAGGTCTCGTTAATACCAATGACCACATATGACCCAGAAGCTTGGTCATCTTTCAGTTGTGCCAGTATATTCAAAAGACTCTGAGCATTGGTATACAAGCAGCGAGTTGCTCGGTCCCTAGGAGCGCACAGAGGTTTGAAGTGGTCAAGCGTCGGAGAATGTTTACCGACGGGAGGTCGGCAGTTACTCAGTTTTTGATGTGATACTGAGATCTCCTTTGCAACTTGATTCCAAAAAGGTGCATCTCAATCTTCGTTTAGACCTACCTCAGTCAAAAAACAGCAGTCACCATACGCTTCTGTACATTCGTCACTAAGCTTCCTGCTTCAAGTGTTTTGATATTTGAACTTTGCACAGCTTCTGAGGCCTTTAACCGAGGTTTAGAAGGAGGAATTTTCCGATTCCTCAACCATTGATCAAAACATCTGTTGTCTGTTGCTTTGAATGAATCGCAAGTCTTAGGACTATAGGACCCCATCCTCTATAATTTGGTGAGAGAGGTATCCTGGTGAGCGATAGCGTTACAATATTTTCCAAAGAAACTGTTTCACCAATGATCCGCCACTGTTCTAACTTGTGCTTTCCGGTCACTTGAAATGGTTAGAAAGATGTTCTGGCACTCCAGGTGAGAAGACTGTGTTTATGCGGTCTTGCTTGCTGTGTCCTTCTTAAAAGTTTCTTTTTAATTATCGAGCACTCCAAGGGACATATGCATAGATGCGTATCCCACAGAATCCATAATTTTGCGCCCTTTCGGAGAGAAAAACATTTTCTACTTTGGTAGAGGATTCTAGTGTTACTCGGATAAGTCTTCGTTTTCCATAGTGTGGCGAGCTCTTATGACTGGTAATTCGTACTAGTATTATGGGAATGGCTTTGATACTCATCAGCAAGCACAATGAGTTCCACTGGTCTTAGTCGTCGGATAATTTACCTCGTAATGTGATGGCGGTAGATTCATGGACACTTGAGCATACAACAGTCCGGACGCTATTGTTGAATCTCTGTTTTATTGATCTACAAGATAGGTATTCTTTTGTTCTGACCTGCTGACAAGTGTCGATTACTTGCTGCTTGTCCCTCCGTTCGCGTTAACAATGTTTACAAACGAACAGGCCGCAACGGCGGCCTCTCGGCTGGCCTTTGGAGAAATCTTTGCATATGTAACTGAGATGCCCGGGGGACTTTATCTCTACAAGATTCATTTGAGCTACAGGTACCGAGGGTTGGTGTTCGGCTGCTTCAGCTTTTCTAATCGTATTTGTCAGATACAGTGGAAACTGCTTAACCAAACGTTTCGAGTGGTGGCTGATTTTCCTTTTCTTGAGTACTGTTCGACTCTAGACATTTTAGCAAGGTAAGAGAAGACAATCTGGATAAGGATGTAGCTGTTTGCGGTTCAGGGGAACCAGACTGTGCAGCATTCCATTGCTTAGAGTCCGCTACACTTCCGTATTGCATACTGGCTTCCATTGAAGTAATCTTAACGTTATCATCTGATTGGCTTTTGTGATTAACCAGCCGTTTTTCGGAGCTGGGGTAAACAAGCACTTAACAAATGGGATGTTCGAACATGCAGTAAAGAACCAAAGCGCACCTTGTGAGCTATTACACTCTCCTGCCTTTTGTTGGGACACATTCGCACAATTTGATGATACCATTGCGAACATTGCAAGCAATCAAAGCCTATTTTAAATACTTGCTGATAATCTCCTAACTTGGTTAGATTAAGTTTGTGGCTATCCTGAATAGACTTAATGCACCTAAATCTTGTCTTCAAGAACAGAACTCGTATGATTCCTCAACAAGACGAACAATTAGCGGTAACTCCTCTCACTACATCTTAAAGACAAGCTCTGTCGTTTCTGCCATGGTCAGTTATACCATCTTGACTAAAAAGCAAGTATGATCGTTCGACGGCTGATATGCTTGCAGATAAGATGAAGATAATTCAGAAGATACGATCATCAAGGAAATTCCTTTTTCCAGAAACGACGAATTATCCTTACAGTGCGCTTACCAGATCAGCTACATAAGTTTCTGTCTCGATGTGTGTTAGTTTGTTGAAACTATCCACATGTACATGTCCGTAGTTCACTGCTGGCTAAGCAACTGATAAGGGGGAAAGGTCAAGCCCATAATCACCAAGTGGAAAATTAGTCAGGTGTTTCTCCAGTACAAATAGATGAGCTGTGTTTAATTTATAGATGCACTTGACGATCGTAACTGTCGCGATCTATGGCAAATTCCGTATCAGATATGTGATCACAGTTCTTGTTGGATGCTTGGTAAGCGGGTGATTAATAAAGTGAATGGTGTATGTAGTTCTTAACCATACGGCAAATGCATGATATCCTCCATCAACTCAGGCGCTACAATTGATCTTATCCACATTAATGCCTATGGGTAACAAAAATATCATGGTTAAAACGGCATTTGGTCCCCAATTCTTGTCGTCTCTCATTCTTATAAGATTCATTCTAAGCAGCACCGATTAATAATTTTAAAAGACGACATAATAACTAGCACAGGTAAACGAATATGGACATCAAAGCTTTTAAGACTGTTAGGAAATTCCATTTCGTTTTTAATGTCAATAATCTTCACAAAAGCAATTGTTCTATTTTGTACAACTTCTATTAGTTTATCTGCAGATCTCAGTTAACTAAACTGAAGATAGTATAGTTTTAGTGCACTCAATTTTTATTGGAATATTTGTGGAATACGCACGATTTCAACTCCTGTCAATTAACTATTTAAAAGCCAAGTCTTGTTATTCAAACTTGTGTTGGAATGGTAACCCAGCAAGATTGTAAGAACTGTGTCTTCAATATTCCGTTAAGCCAAGCAGTCGCAGCAGTGAGACGACCCTTTATTATCAGGCCGTCCCTAACGATACTGTCTTTTTACTGGTTAGTAGACCGTTGAATATTAAAGTGCACGTCTTTCAAACCAAACTACTTTGTTTAGCTTGTTAGAGTGTCAAGCAAAAAGGAAATCAGGATCCTCCTTTGATCTTCTCTCATTTAGAATCTGACGTTGTCCATGATCAGCCATCCACCGTTGCATATCAATGTAACTTAGATGCACCAAAAAGCCTTCGACCAAAATCGAAAACTTCGCACTATTGCAGGCAAAATTATCAATGATCTGTACTTGAAAGATGCCATGATCATTCATTACTACCATCAGCGGCCCCTTGACTTTCGGCAAGCTGAAGCTCGCGCACGTCCCCATTCTTGTGTGAGCCTGCGTTCGTCGCGCATGGAGGTTGCATGCACACTCGTTAAGGAACATATAGTTCACTTTGGTGTGCGGTGCATATACAGATTAATCGGAACCGTGAGCGAACGGCTTGCATCTGTCATAGCATTTCTTGAGCCTTCCGAGCGCGTTGAAAACCATAAATACGGAATGGTCAGTCTAGTTCTCTTTTGGCAGCCGCTGTATTTGCAGCAAATTATCCATTGAATATAGTTCACTGATCTTTTCGATGCTCTGCATGAGACAGCTTCTCTCTACTGTTTCGTCCACAGTTGCGCTGAGTTATGCTACCTACTGGTGCACATAAATTGATGAGGTTGCTTTCTGCGTTCTCTTTGACACCGGCGACTTCAGCATCTTTGTGAGTGGTTTTGCCGACGAAGACCACAGACTTGATAAGGATCTCGTTTTACTTGGACCGTCGTTGGCCCAGAGGCGCGTCCTCTCGTAGTTCGTCGCTTACTTCGGTCGGTTCGTGCAGCAGTAGGCTAATAAATCTAGACAAATAGGGGTTAACTTATAACATCTGCACTTTTCCAGTAGTCGTGCAACTGCATACGTCCGCCCACACAAACCCACAAAATGCGCGAGGGCCAATAAGGCGACTGAGGAAAACTGAGTGGCAGTTTGATAGATTGAATGGTGATTATGGGCGGAAGGGCATGCACTAGCGTCCGCTGCTTCCGCCTTTCTTAGTGTATTAGTCTGCCTACAATCTGGCCTATACATCGTGCATTCGCCTTACTCCCGGCAACTTGATAACAAATGGCTACTTTTATGCGTAAAATGAACCGCGTCCACTTCGATTTGCCGAAGGACCTCTTTGGTTGGCGAAATATCCACTTTAGTTTGGGAAACGTACCGGTTGGTTCGCAAAATGTCCACTTTAAGCTGTAATTGGTAAATACATATTTGTTCTCCTTGTTTCACAAAGTGTTTGCACAGTTTTACTCGATGGTGCCAAATGCTAACAAATTCCGCCATAATATTACAAGAACATTGCATCTATCAAACGTCCGGTATTTCATCTCCACCGACATTGCCTTAAAAGCGATGTCAACCTGATCAGCCTCGGTTGTATACATTGCATACAAGGCCTAGTGAATACTAGCGGGGTTAGAGTGCTTCTAATGGGAATCAATATCAGAAATCATTTCAGGGTAAAGAATTCTTTTCGGTAAATCTCATCAGACCCAAACTTTTACATAACAGTGATTGTGGATATAGCGTCAACTGGGGCTGGGATTGACTTCTTGACTGTTTGTATGACCAAAATCGATAACTTGAGACAGAGATAGAGATGGTAGACCAAGTAAACTAAATAAACATATGTACACAATTCTCATTAGTACAAGGTAATTAAGTAGGTAAGATGACGTCCAAATAACTAAGTAACGGTGTCCGTTGGCCAAGGTAGTAATATCGGCCGTATAAATCGTTTTTGGACACATAATTCCGGCTTTAGATGGTGAATGTACATAGCCTCGGCGATGGCTAAGAGCTGTTTGCGGAATCCTTGGGAGAAGTGTTCAGGTAATGAGTAAATGACTTTGAAGTCATTCTCCTGAAGCTGTATGGCCACATTCAAGGAGGTGCGACATGATAGAGCTGTCTGAAGACCTCATTTCGCCTCTGTAAAACCATGCCGGGATGTGTTCACGAACCCTCTGAGATAGGCGTCTCGTCGTGCGACCCACGTATCGTGCACCACAGGAGCACGAGTACTGATAAATGATCATTGAACGGGTCAATGGCGGTAGTCTATCCTTCAAGGGTTTTGTAAGCAACGGCTTATTGTGAAAAACGATTCTCAGGCGGGCCGCGAAATAAGTTTTCTCGACAGCATCTTTCAGGCGTCTGGATAACATATCAGCTGCAGAACCGCCCTTAAAGGGTACATGTATGAAAAGCTCTTTCTTAGGAGCAATGCTCCTAGGTGGCTTTCGATTACGTTCCTTCAAATGTTTCATGATAAATTTATCCGGATAGCCATTTTCCCTGAGGGCGTCGCTGATTCTCTGTAGTTCTTCGTTGACGTGTTATGCCTGCCTGAAAACTTGAGACAGCCTTTTGAGGATTATGTAGAACTGGTTAAACAGAAAATGGGAGTACGGAAACAAAAGAAGTTAGTTAGTACGCTTAATAGCCATGTCCCCCAGTTGACATTTCCGAATAACCCGCAGCGATATGTGTTTAACCTTTCAAGTGTGATACTAACCCAGACGCAGCTGAACGTGTTGTCATTAGGTCCAAAGTTTTGCATACCATGTAAGAAAATAGATCAGGCGGCTTTAGAAGTGCAGTTTGAAAGCCTAATTGCTCAGACTAAAGACCTGCTTCCAACCTCATCAAGTGATGTTGAGAATCTAAAATCTAGCCTAGTTCATAGTTGCCATGAATACGTTAGAACCAAACCATCTAGTAATAGTATTATCACTAGGGAACAAATCCAGTCACTTAAAGAGCTACGGTTAAACAACGAATTAATAATCTCTAAGCCAGACAAGGGCTCTGGCATAGTGTTAATGGATAGGGTGGATTATATCCATAAAATACAACACATCCTCAGTGATGAGAGTAAGTTTCAGAGGCTCATAACAGGAAAAGACAACACAGGAGAGGTAGAGAAACAGCTAACCGGCTGCCTCAGGCGAATGATGCAAGCCAAACTCATCACGAAGAAGGAATTCGAAAAGCTGAAGCCTCCAGGTGGACACCTACCGAGATTATATGGCCTACCTAAAGTTCACAAGGAAGGCGCCCCAATGCGCCCAATCTTGGACATGGTGGGTTCTCCTCAGCATTTGTTGGCCCAGTGGATGGTGGCGAAGCTGCAGCCGTTACGGAATTTGGTTTGTACTTACTGCGTGAGAGACACGTTCGAATTCATTGAGAGGATATCTGAAAGCAACCTTGTTAACAAAAGGATGATATCATTCGATGCCCAGTCGTTGTTCACAAACATTCCATTGCTCGAAACCGTGGATTACGTATGCGAGCTTGCTCGGCAACTGCCCATATACACAACTTTTCCGGAGACTTTGCTAAAGGAGGTGTTACTTCGTTGCACGTTAAATGTTCAGTTCACTTTCAATGGTGAAATGTACCGTCAGATTGACGGAGTGGCCATGGGATCTCCTTTGGGGCCGCTGCTGGCTGATATATTCATGGCGAAACTGGAACATGGCCCACTTGCAACGCACATCCGTGAAACTGAAATGTACGTACGGTATGTGGATGACACCTTCGTACTTTGCAAATCCGAAAAGCATGCGGAACAGTTGCTGAAAGCTTTCAATGACGCACACAAGAATCTTCATTTCACTTGTGAACACGAACTCGGAAACCGGTTACCTTTCTTGGATGTAGACGTTATCCGTAACTCAGACGGATCATGCAGCAGAAAGGTACACAGAAAGCACACATGGACTGGGCAGTACACTAACTTCCACAGCGCAGTACCACTACAGCACAAGCGGAGTTTAATCAGATCTCTCGCCTTCAGGGCGCGCAGTATTTGTACACCGGATACCGTCAACGAAGAACTACAGAGAATCAGCGACGCCCTCAGGGAAAATGGCTATCCGGATAAATTTATCATGAAACATTTGAAGGAACGTAATCGAAAGCCACCTAGGAGCATTGCTCCTAAGAAAGAGCTTTTCATACATGTACCCTTTAAGGGCGATTCTGCAGCTGATATGTTATCCAGACGCCTGAAAGATGCTGTCGAGAAAACTTATTTCGCGGCCCGCCTGAGAATCGTTTTTCACAATAAGCCGTTGCTTACAAAACCCTTGAAGGATAGACTACCGCCATTGACCCGTTCAATGATCATTTATCAGTACTCGTGCTCCTGTGGTGCACGATACGTGGGTCGCACGACGAGACGCCTATCTCAGAGGGTTCGTGAACACATCCCGGCATGGTTTTACAGAGGCGAAATGAGGTCTTCAGACAGCTCTATCATGTCGCACCTCCTTGAATGTGGCCATACAGCTTCGGAGAATGACTTCAAAGTCATTTACTCATTACCTGAACACTTCTCCCAAGGATTCCGCAAACAGCTCTTAGCCATCGCCGAGGCTATGTACATTCACCATCTAAAGCCGGAATTATGTGTCCAAAAACGATTTATACGGCCGATATTACTACCTTGGCCAACGGACACCGTTACTTAGTTATTTGGACGTCATCTTACCTACTTAATTACCTTGTACTAATGAGAATTGTGTACATATGTTTATTTAGTTTACTTGGTCTACCATCTCTATCTCTGTCTCAAGTTATCGATTTTGGTCATTCAAACAGTCAAGAAGTCAATCCCAGCCCCAGTTGACGCTATATCCACAATCACTGTTATGTAAAAGTTTGGGTCTGATGAGATTTACCGAAAAGAATTCTTTACCCTGAAATGATTTCTGATATTGATTCATATTAATGAAATGGGAATCTTTGCTTTGCTGAAGATCAGCATTGCCCGTGATTCATTGAAACTCC
>CALYDF020006159.1:0-13691 GCA_944474145.2 Dicrocoelium dendriticum
AGTGCTGTGCCTCAAAACGAGAGCACCATTTGTCTGCTCAAATGTCGCCCTGGTTGATTTGAACAAATTCGTCAGGAACACTGCACGAAAATTGCTATCGTGGGAAATAATTCAGACAGCAAGCAGTACATCATATCACCGGCGACCTACAAGTGGTTGAAAGGAAACCACTTAATTCAGCTTAGGTTGAAGATAATGCAACCGCCAAGATTGTAACAAGAAAACGAGCACAATTAAAAAGGAACACGTTTCCAGCAGCAGAACTGTGACGTATCTTCGCCACGTAGTAAGTAATAGCCGAGTGAGAAAAAGATAAAATGCTGAAACCGACCTCCTCTTACAAAACCTCTGGAGTTAGCTGCACATGTAAGGGACATATTTTGGTTGGACATTCAGCCGATTGTCACATCGCACTAATAAAAGCAGCCAGAGTGGTGAGCGAAATCAGCCACTGGATTTCGGCCTTGCGAAAATATGTCGCAATTATTGAAGTCTGGTCACAGCTATAACTTTCGAAAATGGTTTACTGTGGATAACTAGGTTCTCCTGAAAAGTTCGCAAAAGGTGCTTCTAAGAACGCTGACCACCACAGATGTTTTTGCGTTCCGGATATTCCAAATCCCTTTTCGCTCTCACTTGGTTCGTACAATCGCTCTGTCTACTCCAACCGAACAGAAGTTCGCCCAGCCACCCCTCTGACTTCGGATAGAGAATGTTGCATACTTAAGCCAAATCGATCTGTGTGAATGAGGCAACGATTTTCTGTGTCTTAACTTTTAACTACTTCTCTACCAAGCAACGTCCATTTATTTACATGTTAAATTTTCATTCTTTGTATTGGTAAGTTGATTAAACTTATAAAACGATTGTTAGCCTCAGAATGTGTTTTCAACTACAATCTTTTTGGTCGCTTAAATTAGGCAGCTCCTAAAATGAACGTACAAGCATTAACCTATCTAAGTAGACCAATATCAACTCCCCGAAATCTCTAGTTCCGTTCTGGAGATAACGAAATTTTGAGCAAAATTCCGGTCCACTTTGCCCGTTTCGGTATTCATGGCTATTACCGTGTGGTTGTGTTTCATTGTCGTTTACTCCAGCAATAAACTTCAGGATAGAACTAAAGTGACCAGGGAAAGCGTCCTCTTCGCACACACCTACCGAGCATAAACCTTGCAATAAATCATCCAGCGCCCTTGCAATATTTATATAGGAATCGCCTTGGTTGCACATCTAGAATTGTCGATGAAAGATATTTTATTATTTGACGAATATTTTTTTGTATTATACCAGGAAAGAATAGAAGCTAGCGCTGTTGAAGATTTAGGCAAAAAAGAAAACCGATGCCAGACATTTCTTCGGATGGAATACATGATCGAATGAGTTTAGTAGCATTATTAAACAACGGACGTTTAGAACGTAGTTTTCTTAAGCTTGGACAGATGATATCTAGGTTTTAAATTACGAGGTGACTAGATTGTAACAAGAATGAACAAGCAGCATTTAAGTTTCCTGTATATTTATAACCTGATTACATAAAATGTCAAAGAATTTTGCACACGGGTCTTTTTGCAGCTCAAAGTACGAATACTATAAACTGATTTACGTAAGACATTTGAGTAAATCCAAATGAAATGTGAGTTTGTACGAGCATAGACGATTCACATACAGTAGAAGGTATCACATTTGTGTGTGTCGACGCATTCCAAACCAGAAAGAGACCAATTTGTAAAGATGCATTATTTTTGAACAAATGTTTAGAAACAGAAAGCTGCAGATAAAGGTATGCATGTAATACATGGTCTAAAATCAGTAGGACTGTCTAGTTAGCAAGCTGTTAATTCACATTCGTCATCATTCCAGAATTTAAGTACAGCAACGGTTATTTAAAATGAGCATCCAATACGCGACAAGCTAGAAGATTTCTACCGTTGCTAAACACGAATTATACGGGTACATGCATGCATAGTTTCAAAGTGCATATTCATTGCTCAGCACAGTAGGACACCTACATACTTCTAGCGAAACTCACATTCGACCAATGAAAACCATTTGTTAGACAACTTAACAAACTTGTCGCAACACTGCAGGACAAACACGTGTACCTTTGTTTTGCTAGCAAATGCTTTGAACCGTCATACCTTCCCATTTGGCAGTTCTGTGATATGTTGAACCAGTACGAAATATCAACGACCGCAATGTTTGATACACATTGTCAGTTTTGAAAGCGTTAATAGTATGTTGATTTTCCTGAGCAAATCATTTTAATGGTAAACCGCATGAATTAAAGTAATTAAATGAACCCATACCACGCCATTCATGAGCCTGAACGAAAAGAAACCACACAAGAACTAGTGGAACGTGTTTTTCACAACAAACCTTAATGAGAGGGAAATTTATTTTCTAGCAGAAAGCATTTCATTTAAGAGTGAGCTAGAAACCAGTTTCCAATCCACAATTTATCGTCGATAGTTAGCATTATGTATCTAAACGCAAAAATGCATTTACAATAAATCTAAGAAGCAATTATGGGTCCTTTAGTAATTACATATTCCTAAATACAATTTAGTTCATCTATTAATATATTTATATTATAATAGTATATAGTACAATATAATTAGGTTAAGTTATTTACGTACTACGAAATATATTAAGCAATACTTTGCATTATGCTTCTCGCTCTGTGCGCAACCTTAATGATTCTAATTTAAAGACCAGTATATATTAAATTTGATATATCTCGCTTTCCAATTCGCACAATTACATTAGTGCGAAAAGCAAACATTGAACGGAAACCGTGTGTCAGGCACATGTGCCGACGATTATTCAAAGAGGCAGTATTAAGTACCATGACTTCGTTTTTCATTCTAGTTCCTTGGTATGTATTCCATTCCGTTAATCCTCCAGTACATGTCACACTTGCCGAAATTTTGTGAGGCACAAAGCAAGCTTTGTTTCCACGTGCGGTGCTGCTGCTTTCGTAGAAGCAGCAGACTGATCTATGGAAGGCAACAATGGGTATCGGTTTTATTCGCATCCTTGGTCAGCAGCACTATGATAATTATCCTACGTTGTTTGCTGTTGAGTTAACTAAACGTCCTCTTCAGATCGCTTTCACATACAAACAGAAATGTACTTCCTCGTCTGTCATGATTAATTGCTAGCAGACAACAAAATAGGAAATATTTTAAAGTCAAGACATTTTAAACGGCTCAAGTTATTCAGGAATAACAACGGACCAAAGGTACTCGCTCCGTTGCTTTATATCCAACATTTAGGCTTATTCACATTCGCGAAGCTTCATTTATCTGACTTGCTCAGCCAAAAATACGGGGCATAACTTAAGCGCATCTGGATTTACGGTCTATCAATCGGATCTCTGCGGCCCGGTGCTACATTCATAATACCCAATGCTTGTGTAAAGTCGTCCTCATGAAGACTGTTGGGTTTCGAAAGCGCTACTTTCAAATTTAACGTGTACCAGTGAATGAGCAACTAATCTAAGCAAACACCATTTCGATACTTTATAAATATGTGATAAATATGCACCCGGTTTTGCATAATAGCACAGAGAGCATGCATAAAAATATTTGTAGCTAAAAAATTGCTGTCAATATTCCGCATGGCTTCCGGTCGATCCTGTGTATAAGCATCCCGTAAAATTTCGACGTGGCTACACATATAATGCGGCATCCAGGCGTAAAGCCAGTCCCATTAGCAAAGTATCGCTGCCATAAAAATGCCACGACAAAGGTATTCAAGGACTTTAGTGGAATCTTCTGCCTCTCTTTCTAGCATAGATTAAATTCGTTGGGAATGGGCAACATTCTATTACCGCTTGAGTGGTACCCCATAGCGGTTTAGCAGATCTTGAAGAACGAAAATCACCCTTGTCTCCCGCGTCTTATACCTACGCAGACAAATATTTTATGCCACCGTAAACTAGATATTGCAAATTATGCCGGGATTACAGCAGAATTCGTACTCTTGTGACGGAAAACGTGTCCGGCGTATGGCGCTTTCGCAATGCAGAGCGGATAATTTGTAAGCCATATTTTAGTTATACCACAAATGTTTTTGAGCCTACAGACAGAAAATGGATCTTTTGTGTCTTTCAATTATCAACGGAATTTCAGTATAACTCTCCTGGCAACGAGACTGGAATTTAACATGGTGCAAGGGTTGGCGTACCTTAATGAGTCATTGAGCTGTACTGAGTGGTGCCTCGAGGCAGCTTAAGAGTTAATCCTACCACTTTGGGCAAGGGCTTAAGGGCAGACAAACTCTGTCTCCTGGTCCTCCGGATTAGGGTTTAGTAGTGGGACGGCGTACATTTCTGTAAATATAAGTCATTGCCACCTCCCTGCTGCCATGCGGAGAGGCCTTTGAGCCAAGGGATAAGGATGAGGACGCTGATCGTCCTCCTGATTTTGTCTGGGTGGAATGGCAGTATCCCTGCCCAAATACAAGCATGACGTTTTCCTCCAACATAGACTTCATTCTACATCGGAAGTCGCGCAGATTATCTAGGGTCGCCTTATCTGCTGCATACAGCATGGCTGCTATGCGAGACCTTGCCACTGCTGGCACCTCCAACCTTACTTTTCCATCTATTTTCCTTACTCCCTTCTCAAATCCCAGCACTAAACTTCCTTCCATAATTCCGCGCTTAACTGACGGCAACCAAATTGCAACTGGAGTAGAACCATCTGCAGCTACATTGAGACACGCACAGGGCGCTTATCAGCAACAGTCCCTTATAAGGCCCAGCTGTAACGTATCCATGGCACCGTTCAACGTTCGCACTCTAAAACAAGTAGGTCAACAGGATGCACTCGCATGAACCTCGGACATACTGCGTATGAGTTGCTTTGCTTGGCCGAACCTAGGATATATGACCCTAACGGGGTTGTTGTTTTAACCGCACCCGGCTTATGCTCAGATTATTGGTTGCACGCACCCGGAACAACCAATGCAACACTCACGGGTCAAGCTTTTGTATGTATTAATCCAAGCTCCAAGGCTGAGCCATAGTTGGTTAATTGGATTTTGGTGAACAGCCTATATGTTCAGCAAGTTTGACGACATCAGCTAAGATTGATTAACGAAGTAAAACAAAACGCAAGTTTTTGTGATTTGTGCTTATATTTCCACTGAATGCAGTTCCAATGCTCGCAAGAACACGTCATATTATGAACGGAACGCGCTATCGCGCATTGCTACTAGTGCTGATATAGTAATTACAGAGGATATGAACGCACAAGTAGGACGTCTGAATTCTTCAGACGTTCATCTGGATGGGAATTAACTGCTTAACTCCGAAGGGACTGACAGTGTTGAGCGCCGGCTACAAATGCGTACGGAGCACCAGATGTTTCTTAGAAGTACTGCATTTGCACAAAATGGGGAACCAAGGTACCACTTGGCGTCCACATGTAGCTGGCCAGCTATGGACTCAAATTGACCACATAGCCATAAGTTACCGTTAACATGGTCCCATCCTGAGTTGCCGATCTTACTGGAATACCTACGTCGACTCTGAAAATACATTGGTAGGCTGTCGTTTCTCCATGCAATTTACCAATAACGTACCAAGCGTCCTTTCCGATCGGCAACTGAGTAATTGTCTCAGTCCGCGGTTTTGCAAAGCCTTGAAGATGCACTGCATACCGAATTGTTTCGTTCGCTGCGTACTCTCCGATCATATAAAAATACGCGCATATTTTGGAAACGCCTATTGCGTTTGTATGGACAACGTATGTGCAGCAACATAAAAACACGGACTGCTAGAGAAGCGTCAGCATTCAGCGACAAGAAAAGGATCCAATAAATATCGAGTAATAATCCGCATTTTTAAAGGAAATGCAATGGAGAAATGCAATTTAAAAATTATGCTATCGCACTGGCACTCACATGAACTCTTTTAGTTCATCTAATGTAGTTCGTGATCCAATCCGGATGTATTGGTCTATTTCGCTCATTTTGAGTTGTCATCGTTTGACTTGAGAAAACCATGCAGTAATATGTGTGTACTTGTCGTGAATTATTCTTCTTATTAAAAGGTCCTGGATACTCTCTTTCGAAACGCCGTTTGCCCACTCAGGTTCCAAGATCCTTTGAGCAATCTCAGTATTTGATCGAAAACTCGTCATTTGTCTCATAATGCATGAAAGTTTTGTGCGATATATTTTTCCCTGTACACAGAAGTCTGGTACGAGCAGTTTCATACACTGCCACAAACTGCTTGTTAACGGCGAAAATATATACTTTGTCTCATCAGTGAAGTACACACAGTGCTACTGAACTGTGCCTTACGTTGCACGCTTCTTTTAAACAAACCATTCACAAGGTCAAATGGTTGTCGTCGTAGGCCTCATATATTAAGGTGTCATTGTTCTCTAGGTAATTGACACCCTTTTTGTTTATTATCTGTGTTTATCCCTCTGTCATTCTTCTGGGTTTCCTGGGTAAGCGGTTTAATTCATTTGTCAGGTCAGTAAGACGTTTCTCCAGATGTGGCGCAGTTCTGGTATATGTTTTTTGCAACGTACTTCTGTCCACACACACAAACACACACATCTCTCTTGGTATTAAGCTAGCTTTCAAACTACTAGCCGATACATGTTTTCGCTCTCACAACTCTTTCTCTCAATGTTTGTAACATTCGTCTAGTAGGCAGAATGTAATTTGTAAACGCTCACACGCAAGCAGACTGCTAATCGGTTATGCCTTATCCTTCATGTCTTTCGGCAGTTTGGTACACAGTCATTGCAGAACTAACCAGCCGATACCCATGATGTTGACATTTCTGTTTCTCGACATGGGTTGAACAACACAGCAAACTTATTCATGTAGGGATAATGTGATTACCCATCATGGAAGACGATTTAAGAGGCAATTTTTTCTATGCAATGAAAACAAATCGTATTTGTAGGCTTTTATTATGGCAACGTTTCGCTCTTGACTCAAGAGCTTTTTCAGCCCAAGTGAGTTGGTACACCATTTGCTTGGCTGTTTATTGGAAAATATTACGTAAGTTACAATAAATAACATAAACCATTGGATAATAATGTTGCAGGTCAAGTGATTAAGGGGCCATTCTATTGTAACAATGCGTCACGCGCTCCGTACTGATCCGTATCACTGGTCGTTCACAAGTGAAGCGTTCATATTGATGCTGCTGCTGATTCAAGCTCCGACTTTAATTCGTGCGCTGACACCATTTCTTACTGGAGGGGTTAAGACAGGTCGCCATGATTTTGATAACTCCACTCCGCCGGTTCTGTTCACAGAGTTAGTAGTCTTAGTAATCTTTATCGCCTTAGCAAGCAGTCTTTGGCTTTTTGATTCTCTTCCGATTTTAGGTAATTCGACAGAGTCCCAGTCAATTTCGTGTCCCCTGTTAAACTCGTGCACAATCACCGCTGAACACTTAAGTAAGCTTATTCCCCAGTGGACGCAAAACGTGCCTCTTGCGTTCTGCTATCCTTGTTTGACATATATCCATGTGTTCACAGTCTTTGCAACTGATTCTCTAAACGGAATTGGTCATCCTATATCTTGGAATCGGATCCTCTAAGCGCACTATTGCTGTACGGTGCTTTTGAATCCTTGGCAAGACCATTATTATTCCCTATTTGTTTACTACTCACCTGGTTGCTTCTAAGGTTTCCTCTTTATAGGGGATTACTACCGTCCCAATCCACTCCGTTGTGGTCCACTGAGGTGGATTTGCAGTTCACTGCAACCGGCGTTGCACTAACCTCCTTAGATAGCCACTCTCTATTAATTTGCTCACCGTCTACTTTCGAGCGGCGTTTCTGTTCTCTTCTTATGTACGCAGAGCCTGGGCTCTGTGAATTAGAGAGGAGGCGATGGCAGCGTAGACTTGTTTTGGTGGAACAATGAACAACGCATTTATACGGGGTAATTATCGTTAACTTGCAAGTCCCTTTGGATAGTTGGTGCGGATATCAGAATAACATAATGATGATCAGGATAGCAAAACAGTTAATAATTGAAATACGAATATAAGGACTTATCATTTGCTTCGCATAGTCCTGCGATCCTCTTAAATTTACAGCACCCACAGTTAACAACAAATAATTCCATGCTGGATTCCAGTTGTCGGATGGAGACTTAGTTTTAATTGGTAAATTTAAGTGTATGAGTGCATCATCCAAACGTCTTTTGAATACTGTTAGTTTCGGTGCAGAAACGACCGATTCTGGGAGAGCATTCTACTTGTGACAGACACACATGGAAAAGAAATTTATGCGGCTTTCTCGACGACTGTATAGTTCTGCGAGTACTAATGAGTGGCTCCTCAGTTTTGTATTGCTGCTGAGTTGCAGTAAATGGCAACACACACGATGTGGGTCTCGCAGAATCAAGTATGCCATAACTAGGTCGCCTCTTAGTCTGCGATAGCTTCCAATGAACACCTCCAATCGTTGAAGCCTCTCCTGGTAGGAAAGATTGCGCATTCCATTTACGTTCTTAGATGCCGGGCGTTGTGGCTGCTTCAGTGCTTTAAGGTCTTGTTTCAGCCATGGATGCCAGAACAGAACTGCGTATTCGACAGGGGGGCGAACATACGCACTGAGCATTTGTTAAAATATGGATGCGTTTATTTGTCCAAACGTCCGTCGCAACAGCCCGACGTATTGGTTCCCGTTCTTCGAGACCTTTTCGGATTAACTGGAGCAATCCAAGTCATCTCGAACCAGGACACTCAAGTCAAGTTCGAGAGTTGATTGTTGAAGTGTATTCGTTCTGAGCCCGTGTGAGTAGTTTCCCTGGCGTCCGATGGAAAGCATCTTGCATTTATTGATGTTGAAAAGCAGTAAGTTTTGGGTCGACCATTGATACACCGTATCTAAGTCACTCCGAAGCACATGTTGGTCAATGTTCGCCTGCCTCCTGGGCCAGATCTTGATATCGTAGGATAACATTAGGAATGTTGGATCGATTCCTTTTGCAAGGTCATTAAAAAACACCAAAAACGAACGCGGACCTAGAAGTGAGCCTTGCGGCACACTACACTCAACTTGTATGGGGTTCGAGAGAGGGGTCCGAACTCTGACCACTAATTGGCGTTGAAGCGGAAAATTGCCAATCCAGCTTAAATGAGGGTCGCAGCTAAAAATGGGGATGACCTAAACTGTAATGGGCAATTCTGACCGTACATGGCAACATGTGTTTTATCGTCGTCTTTAATCCTCCAACGAGTCTAGGAACTCGGCAATTAAAAAAGGCAGCGCGCCATCGCAATATTCTAGTTCTATCATAAATTGAAGCTTCCCAGCAATGAATTTCAGATGGTTTAGTAACGCATCTTTCCTATCCGGCTTTATAATCACAGATGTATCATCTACTAAGCGTCACTAAATATAAGGCAGACTGTAAAGGCATCCAAAACCGCAAACCAACATGTTAGGCGGTTACGAAAAGCTTTCGGGATGTTCGGTCCCTCATCTTCCCTCAAATGCTCGATGCGCATTTGAGGCCTCATGTAGGGTATGGGATGCAAACTTGGCAAACCTGGGTAAAACGCGATCTGGTTGCACTGGTTACCGCACAGATACGGGCAACATTATAGGTGATGGGGTTGTCTCACCTGCAATAACATAGACGGCTAAATGCCCGGGATGTTTAGAGCGGAAGATATTGCCGTCTACAGGGTGACCTTATCCTGGATTTACAGTTTTTGCAAGTCATCATTCACAATTAAGGCAACCTCCTGAACCTTATCTGCAAAGCAGAATTGAGGGGTCAGAACTTGAAAATTGCCACCTAATGCAGTCGGCTTGAGTGCAGGCGGAATTATGTTTCCCTTCCATACTGTCAACCGTATAACGCCCTTTCTACTATTTTTATTTCCACGCCCAAGCTACCAACATGTAAAAAACGACATGACGATGCTTTACACCATTTATATTAATTGAGCTGAGTTATATTCATTGGGAGATGAGACGACACAAGCAAACATACACGCACCCTGCGAAATCAAGGTAGACGGAGATACCTGTGTGTTACCGTGGATACTCGGGTGAGTCCACGGAGGGGTTTTCACTTTATATAACTTCATTAAAATACCCTTATTCCCACCAAATATCCTGCGACACTTCTAAAGCCTTGGCTATTTTACCTGTATTCGGTTGTTTCAGCTCCGTTTTTTCTAAGTTTTACATGTACAGATTTGCCAACACAGGGGATACTGGTAATGAAATGTTAAGTCATCGCCCTGGAGATTACAGTCTCCAATGCAAAGTGAAATATGACATGGTGAGCTTACTTTAATTCATTCGATTATCTGGTCTACCGTCAGTTTCGTTCGCATCTTTAGTCAACCAGCGCCACGCATTCATTAATGTGTCAACTTTGCACACTTTATTGTACAGGGAACTTACATGGAAACTAAGTATTATTTTGTCTAACGCGATGCCCAGACTTGCTACCTTCAGCGCCTATCCAAAAGAATAACGTAAGGAAAAATTTATTCTGCCTTGTAGAGTGTGCATCTAACCTGAAAAATATCAGGCTATTTCGCGCGTCCGAGAATCCATAACATCTGCAGTGGGCCGAAAGTTGAAAAGCGGGTTAATATCTTTTCGAGATCTCATAGATTCCAGGCAGAACTGTTGACCTCGGATACACGTTATAAAATTTACCCGGCGTTAGGATGCTCTTCCCACCCCTCTGGTGTTTTTTACCTCTATTTTACTCATATTTGTTGTGTTGGATTCAAAGTTTTCTCAAGTACTTTGTAGCGCCCAGTTGCGGAATACTAATCAATTTTTCCACATTAATCAATTTGCTCATAAGCACTATTGTCTCGGCTTTATCAGCTTTCTCGATAATGATAATAGCAGAGGCTTCTCTTAGGCTTTTACTGCAGTCCTGTCTGATGTTTTAAGTATTTAATCTCCATTCTTCTGAGATCTAATATACCTCGATTGCATGGGGTTTGAAATAACAGTGATGTTTTGCATCCTTCCGGAAGAACCTGCACCATACTTATCAAAGCGGTGTTACTGAGGTGCCATGATGTTAGATCTTTCCAGATGTTACATTGTTACCTCAGCATTGACTGATTCCATCACGTACGAGAGCACCGAGATGAGGATCACCAGGTGATAGTTATTGGGCTCAAAACGGTTAACACATTTTATAATCGGGGTAATGATAACAGAATTATACATGTCAGATAGCAGCTGTTCATCCAGGCATCTTTGAAAGAATCGGGTTACTGGTTCAGCTAAACTAATAGCTGCCACTTACAGTCCTTTCAGGCAAATCTTGTCAAGTGATGAGGAATTACCGTTCCGCAACGAAAGTACCTTCCTTAAAAGTATTGCTACATTAAAGATGCCGTGAGTGAATACTGGCCTCGGAGGAGATAGGACTGATGTGTAAAATCTTGTTAACGTGTCCGAATATTAGATCATGTTGCAGCCGTAGAATGTTGGCTGCAAAGTTGGTGCTTTGAGCATATTTATTTTCTAAGATGATTGGGGGATGTTCACGCTTCACATACCGGAGAATGTTCACGAGATCATATGAAATGTTTTGCCAGCACACAACGTTTCTGCTACACTATGCTGTTGTGTAATTTGTCCTCAAGGACAAGTGTGATACAGTTTTACGCTGCACTATATAGTTGCACAATTTGTCAGAGCTATTGTTTACTCTTTATACGCGCTGCACGGTGTCTCTTCTCGCCATGAGCCTACGCATTCTGATCCAAATGAATTAAGGGCAACTTGCGTAGCCAGTGGAACCATGTGCCAATGAAGATTTAAGCAGATCACTAAAAATACATAGCAAAATCCACCTACTCAATAGCAATTAAAATTTGTCCAAAACCTCTCTCAGGCTACTAGAACAATTGTTACTAGGCGGTGAGTGCTAGAAACAAGTCCATATGCACTTTGGATATTCCGTTTAACAGAGAAGTCCGAAGGTATTTTACGTGATCACTCAGCCCCAGAAGATTCTCCATGTTTGGTATTCTATCATAAGCTTTATATTTAGCACTGATGGTGTGCTTTTTTTCTGAATCGGTTAAAGAACTGGCATGTCTAAAGAGCAGAATGTTTGCAAAAACCTCTTGCAAGTCTGCCTTAAATTGCTTGCTGTTTATTCCCGAAATTTTAGATTGCTAACTTGAATACACTCGTGATGAAAACGTTGCTCTATCATCGTCATAACGCCTTCAGATAGGTTACATATGGTAAGATTTCACATATGCGGTGGACGTTAAAGAATGGTAAACGACTGTCAAAATGCAAGTGTCGATGTTCCTCTGTTAACATTTTATTTTCCAAGCGTATACAGTTTACTAGTTTAATAGGAATAATATCCTTATCAGCTGTCGCTAAGTCTAGTGGCTTTCAAGGTGCAATTTTTTCTTCATTCTTGTTTTCCAGTTTTGTTACCACAATCCCCTTCCCGGAAGAAGCAATCATAATAAACTGTCTGGAGGGCGAATTACTTGGCGACCATGAAACAAGCATAGATCATCGGCCAAGAAACAAACCCACTTGGACATCTTCACAGTTTGATCGGAATACACTTGGCTACTGCTTTACAAGACGAAATGTAAGAATCTCTTTTTTTGCTGTTCCAAGTAATTTGCTACTAGCATTTCCTAATGCAATTTCCTCAACTATACATTGACGGTGAATGTTAAATTAATTCCATGTCAGTAAAATACCTGGGAGTTAAAGTAAGCAGTCAACTAACGTGGTCAATTCACTTAAAATAAATATTCACTAAAGTTAGGAGACTCAAATAACATGTTGCACGTCTCAGCTCATCTGCCCTACCCCATTATTATATCCTGCGTTTTAGTACTGACGATTGTTGCACTACTGAACCTAGTATTCTCTGGTCGTCTTTACTGAACCTTTAAATAAAGACATCAAGGTAATTTCCAGATCAGTAAAGCACATATCGGCATGTAGCGGCGTTTTAAGCCTGGAAATTGTTAAAGTCGTTGTAGCCAGTCATTTCAACATATGGAGCAAGCTTGCATCTGAAATCCTCACTGACTTAAACCACCTCCAATATAACGCGTATTCCGGACATGTCTGAGCCTCCTCGATCAGGCAGACCTACCAAGCTATGTCTTCCGACAAAAGATCCTAGGGTACATTAGCCCTCCTTGCCTGTTGCGTTGTTTGGCAAGCGTAAGTTTGGCTATCCAAGGACTGGTTATTAAATGACTGCAGTGATTTTTTAAAAGTGTGTTTTTATACAAATGGTTTTCTTTTGTAACCAATGCGCGTGGTTTTTAGGTTGGTGCTATGTATTCACTATCCATGGGTGCATATAGTGAAGGATTGACTTGAGTCGTAGCCTGCACCGAATGGGCAGTTGATCAGTGTTTTCGGATCGTTACCCGACTCGCACTGCAGGTCATTGTACTGTAAACGTAATCGAACGCACTTACCGTGGAGATTGTTTCATAGAAATACTGACCAAACATCGCGACCTAGGTGTCGATAATTTCTGAATGCAACCAAGTTTCACTCACAAGTAGGAGGTCCCTTGTTAATGACAAATAACTTAGCGTAGTTCGGTAAGCTTGTCAGGGAGATCTTCTTCGTTGGTGTGCATACTATCTCGGATCACAGTGGTAAGTCGAAAGACTTGTGTTTTGGTATGATTTTTTACCGACCAGTAAA
>CALYDF020006160.1:0-13721 GCA_944474145.2 Dicrocoelium dendriticum
AACACAGATAAATAAACTATGATAGAAAACGAACATATTAATTGACTTTCATAATTATTTTTGCTTAGTTTGCTTTTTAAGTTATGTGCCAGAAGTGGATCAAAAGCAAACTCTGCAGACAATATATTATTATAAGTAATTGAAAGGCATACGGAACATTTTAGTTCTAGTTTTAGACATAGGTTATCAAACACCAGCTTATACTTGTAGTATGCCTTGGTGCTTTCTCCGAAGAAACGCATTCTGCCTCAGGAATTGAGGACCTAAATTGTACCTTCATTGTCGGACTTTCCGCCTACATTAATGAGCGTTGATGAGCACACATAAGCATTCATTCATAATCCATCACAATGCCTAGATTAACATGTAGTTAATGCACACAGAAGTTTTTTTATGAATCATTCACGTTCTTTAGAGGAACAACATATTATCGTTGCAATTTATTATCATTTAGCTGCATCTTTTCCTCACATAAATATAGAGAACGCCTTTTCAGTGAATCAAACAATCCAAATATGATGTTTATTTCTTATATTTTGTAGCCCTTCATTGTTAAATACATAGGTCAGCATACTATTTTTATTCTCACTATGCAATAAGATAAATACACTATTTTATTGACCATTAAGAAGTACTAGAATCCAGGCAAATATTAGGGCGCTTACCTTAATTTTTTCATAATCTCCAGTTTGTAGCTTTACTATACAAACACTCAGCTGTAAATATCCGTGAGTTTATTTTAGCGGAGAGAAGCATTAAGTGCTGCAGTAAAAATATAGCTGATAAAAAATCTTTGTAAGTACGCCTAATAGTGCAATGCTTTTTACCCAAAACCAAAGTCTTTGTTAACTGGAAGACTAATTAGCAGCTTGAACCAAAAACACTGTTCTAGGAGAACAAAATTTACAGATGGTTTATTATTCTATGTAAAGTTTAACACCATAAGTTTTCCAAAATATTCTTGCTAACCGTGTCAACAATTTGCTTTAATAACTTAAGTAGCATTGATATATATGTGCTAGCGCTAGAAAAACGGCAATTTGACGGATAAAGGATTTCAGCGTCATTTAAATTCTATGAACTAAACGCATGAAAAATTTAGCAGTTGATCTGTCTGAATGGCCTGATATGTCCTGTGTCGTTAATCTCTGTATGCAACGATGCTGATCATCCTTAATTATTTCAATTGTTGGCCGGTGAAAATTATGGTTATGTGCTACTGATAACTAACTAGGCTGTGTTGGACCAAAATTGCATATGCGTGAATTAATATAACGTAACCATTAATTGCATTCCATATTATTACACCTTATCAAAAAGGCAAAGCAGTATCCAAAAGATTGAAAGAAATTCAGTAGTTAACAACAATGTTAGAGTGCAAGTGAACAAGAACGAAACGTTTAACCAACCTAGTAGTTCAGCCTAATAAATATATTTGAATTAGTGGGCTTACGTATTGCAAAATGTTACGGTAGCTAATATTCACAACATATGTTTTGTCACAAGTAATGCAATTAATATTTATCGAACCGCTAAATTATTTGCTGATATAACAATTTGAACACAAATTGTACAACTGTACGGCCCACGCGGTTCGATTTTCCGTCGAGGCAGAAAATTGTGCGAAGTTTAACTATAGCTTCTACTTTCTACGAACTAAAACTACACACGAAAATCCAAAGTTATTGCTGTACCTACCGATCCATACGATCGATTCCTTGATAAGGCAAAGAGTAAGCCCCTTTGAGAAAGATTTAGTCTGAAAATTGTTCATCCATCTGAATGCAGTGGACGTCTATTAAATGGCATATTAACAATCCAAACCGGTTAAGTATTAGCTGCGATTGATTAACTGCTGTGGGTAATGTATCGGTAGTAACAAGTGTGTCAGTTACAAAACTACCTACTGAGAGGACGTCTAATATGCATATCCGCAGCAATTAAGGAACTTAATTTATTCCTTAGATAAGCCTCTTGGGTTCAGAAAATACCAAATATTCTTAATTTTCTAGACTTCCAATATTCTATGCAAGTATAAAAAGATTATTTTAAAATGTCCCTTGATCACTATGTTGTTTAGCTGCAGAAAAGCTGTACTTTCATGCCAATGAAAGACTTTTAACTTGGTGTTATATTATACATAACTTTTCTTCGTCGTGGTTATAATTGCTATCAGCTTCGGTTTCTGCTTGTTATTCACCGTAATATATCTATCAGGGTAACCATTCTCCTACAGCTCTTTCTTTATGAAGGCTAGTTCTTTATCCAGGGTTTCCTTTGAGCAAGGTATACGTGCTTTTGCAGTAAGGCATTGGAGAAACTTCTGTTTATATCCCAATGGGATAAAAAATTTAAAAGTCCTGTATTGAATAATCCACATATCCTTTATGTTTATTTGACGTCGAATGCAGCCGTTTGGCTTCTTAGTCAACAATATATCTTGCCACAGAAACAGAGTGCATGTTCCTGCCTCGTAAGTAAATTGCAGTTTTGCGTGGGTTCTGTTAAATCACACAAGAACTTTATCCGCATTGATGCATGTATGGACCACAAAAATTATGTTAACTGCATAAAGTGATAGCAGTCGAAATAGTTTATATCCGTTTGTAATTTGCTTCTCTCCAAGATGGCCATGAATATATCTGCGAACAAATGACCGTGGGGGCTTCCATAGTTTCGCCGTTCTTTTGCCGATACAACGTACAAGTAAATAAGAATTGCATATATGCATCTGCATATTGGTAAAATTACAAATAAGGATTCCTGTTATCAAGTTTAAAAATTAAACGAAAAATATTAGCAGTACTGCATTCACTCAATCTTCTGAGCCTCAGGTCATCTATTTTCCAGTACAAGGTGAACATGGAAAATAGATATTTACCTTATTATTGATCCCCAAGTGAGCCAGAGCGCCATGTTTGGAAATTCCTTACAGGTCAAGAAAACAGGTCGGTTGGAGTCCGTGAACTTAAACCTTTCATTTTGGTATAAGGAAAAATTGGTACAATAGGCTTTCAACACAGCACGCACCAACCCGCTTAAGGAGAATGTCATGGCTTTCCGTGTCAAACGCTTCGACGAATTTAATGTATATTAATTTGAAACTCCTTACTGTTCCATAATATGTAACAATTCTTTGTCGGCAACATAATATATATGATACTTAGGCCGGTTGAAATGAAATCACGAGCGTCATCTTCATCTGCACACCACCCATACTTCGCAACAGTATGCAATCTTCAAAGTTTTTTTCAAAAGGGCAGCTACTAATTTTTTGAACAAATATCCAGGTTGTGACTCAATGTTAAAAAATAATACTTAAGATAGTAAATTTGAATCATTCCACAGAGAAGGTGCTAATTTCAAACATCAACAGGGACCACAAAATTTTATGTCAATGGACACAAACCAATTGATAGATCAGGGTCTATCTAGTTCGTGATTGATGGGCGTTTCGTCTTCACTATTAAGATCCAGCTCAATGCATCCTATTTAGTAACCAGTTCGGGATAAAATAGTAGCTTCTGGTAACTAGTATTGGGCCAACACATCCAAAGGACCACCAGACACTTAAGCAAATGAGGGTTCGTTATGGGCTTAAATGTATGTCTTCCTCCACGCTACACCGGCTCTCACGACAGGATATTGTGCAGAAAGATACTTGCTTTTCCCAATGACCTATTTACAGTGTCGTTTTAACTCCCTGACTATTTACACATGTATAAATTATCCCATTATAAATTACTATCCAGTAACTATGGCCTATTCATCTTACTTTGTTGGATTATTGTTACATGTATCTTGAGCAGCTGAAACCGTTATATTGCAGCACTTTGAGAATTCACCTTATGCAGTATCCTGCCGTGAATAAAGTTCAATGCTTCAGGCTTGCTGGAACAATCCCTTGACAAAATTGTTCTTCGATTCCTTCACCAGAAGGAAAAAGTGTATATACTGAGTCGGCTAATTCCACTACTATAGTAAAGTGATCTGAGTTCAGTGACACCTCTGTTTTAAACTGATAAACTTAGTGAGGTTTGTTGCAATGGTTTGCATAGCAAATATCCAAGTAATGCAAATTAAAATGGTTACCCTGAATTGTCAAAAGCTACCAGCCAATGGCATTCGGGCCATACGCGGGCATGGCTGTTAATGTAGACGCTGATGGCGCATATAGTCATCGGACTTTATGAGGTAGCAAAATTCACTAGACACGTAAGAGGGGTAGATACATGTATGAACGTAAAAGGGAGTAAGTGCAGTTCCGGAAGAACGCAGACGTGACAATAGACATGTAAGAAACATAGGGTCATGTACCTGGCTCGGTCGAGCCCCTGGTGAATGATGTCAAAATGGCTTCAGCGAGTAAACGCGATGTCCGTTTGAGGCAAAGGATAGGTGTGGCACAGATGACCAGGATTTCACTACAATCTCAACGATCTCGCTCAAGCTAGGGCTTGACCCCAATTTCCCGATAGGTTTATTGCAAATTCTGCTTTTGTCCCGAACTGTTCTGATTTCTTCTTACCTTCGAATCTAGGCTTTAGGGGGTTGGGACCATTTCGTTAGCATGCACCTGTTATCACCCCTTTTATTGTCCAAGGCTGGTGCGCAGTTAGACGAGCAGATGCTTGAGGTCCTTGTATCAAGATTTCAACGAACCACGAATTAAGTTTGACCACACTTGTGCCCAATACATAGCCTTCGTTTAGCTTGTCTATTCACTTTTTACCATTTCCAAAAGCTTTAGGACTAAATGTGCCAGCTGCGTCTACGTTGAACAGCCATCCCGGCATATGATCCCAGTGCTACTGGCTGCTAGCGGTTGACCACGCAGGGCGTCGTGTATGCAAATTTCAGGACTATTTGATAATAGTATTCGCGCTGAAATGCAAGATGTCGGATACGGATGCTAGCGAATGCTTTAAGATGAAATCAATTGAGAAATGGTGTAGTCATATTCACAGTTTTGTCTAGGCATGTGGATGGAATAGGGCAGTCTGCTGCACGAAACCACATAGGCAACTGATCGCAGGGGCGCATGGGGTCATGTCTCTTGTACTCTGAAACCGGCAGGCGAGCTGACGCTAGGCGTGACACGCGCTAGCCATACAAAGAGGTAAAAGACAATGCGTCTGTCTCCAATCCGCAGCTAACGTTACAGTGAAGCTGGGTGCTAGTGGGGTTGAATATTGGATTAACAGCTGTGAACTGGTGATGCAAAGTATGGTAAGGCGACCAGACACGTACTGAGTGAGTAGAATTTTAGGCAAATTTTGTAGCTTGGAACAAGCTATTTTAAAAGAGGGTAAAGCTTTGACGATAAATTGAAAGTGAAACAGGTTAGCGCTTGTGTTTTTACAAAACCTTAGTTCAAATTACTGAAGGTGGATAAGATTTAGAAGCGTTTGGAATATTCCGATAATTAACTAGCTAGTTTGTGGAGCTGTTGCATCCGAGTCGAACGAGCGTATGCGCGTTGAGCTGTAAGATGGTGGGGTTTAATCCTCAAAATAGTCGCTAGCTCTGCTTTTGTGGTTTCTCGAGGCAGGAAAGTAAATGATTTAACCTTTATGCTATATATATTTATATTTGAAAACCAGAAAAAATCAAATATATAACAGTTTTTCTGCTCAGAAATTAAAATAAACATTAAGATTAAGATGAATGCTGATCCCAATAGATAACAAATGCAATGTTGTTTTTAACTAGACACTGGCTTAGCTAGAGATATTGCAGCATTGGATTCATATACAAAAGCCCACGTAACATCAGTTATAATCGGAAAGTATTCCAAGCGCATGATTTCGTATTGCAAAATTCAAGGCAAGTATTATTTGGAACTGCAACACCACTACTGTGCATTATATTAAAGTGATATTTTTAATGTATTTCGCCCATTTACAATGATTTTGATAAAGCTTGCATAACTGTAGTTCACAAGCAACATAACAGAGTGTAGTCCGGAAAAGGGCCAGACGCGTTTCGCCCTATTGGGACGTCATTGGTGCTCATTTTCTCTGTCTCCCACTGGGATCGAAACCATGACCGTTAGAGGCTGATGCCAAATAGCCAGCAGCTTAATGCGCTGATCCATGGGACATTGGCTGGGCTGAAGCATATGAATCGTAAATGGGATATAGCACCACCTGTATTTCACTGTCACTGACAGTGGCAAGCCTGCGATCTGCTCACATACTATCGTTACACGCTAAATGCATAGCATCGGAAACTATGAGAGGCCATTTTGATTTCGAAAATTTTACAACTTTGCTGCATCAGAATTTCTCAAAACAACTACTGAGTTTGCTTTTTAAATTGTAGATTGAGAGTTACTTTTATCTCTGTAACTGGGAACTAATTAGTTCCGCTAAAACCGGCAGCTGGTACGACGTGTTACGCGCATTGTAAACGTTTCCGACAATGACTAGTTGACTGCCACCTAGAATGTGTGGTTTGCATACTAGTTATTTACAAATAAATAACTCGTGCGTTAACCAATTAATTGTCTTACTGAGTAACAGCTAAAATGCATAATATACGTTATGAAATCACTACCAAGACTCATGGTTTCCTTGGAGGTCATACCTATTTTTATGATATCCACTAAGTTGTATAACTACGTCAACATTTGAATGAAACCAGCCTAGATGTAGAATAACAACGCGTGTGTATGTATTTTTCACCGCAAAAATCGGTGCGCTCTGCGCATTTTCCAACATTAAACAATAATTGTTTGAATGAAAAGTGGATATTTGTATTTTGTCCACATGAAATCACTTGACAAGAAATATTTAACCAGAGCAATGTTTTATCATCTTACTGAAAGATGTCATCAAAATTCTTTTGGAAATCCCCTGGGTTTGTGGCAGCATTTCCGCATGTCGAACTCGCCAATCTTGAATATCAGAAATACAGGAGAGGGATAATACTATGCAGATGGTGCTTATGACTATTGCTTGGTTCTTAGTACCATTGCATCCTATCTCTTGTTCTGAATTGTTTTATGAAAGCTAATTGATTACAACACTAGAACTAGGGTTATAATTAGGATTTATTCCCGGCCGTTTTACAATCGGACAAAATAACTTATGGCACATGTGAGATTAAATATAAAAGATACGAAACAGCATTTTGCGTTAATAAATCCAAGGAATACTAACCGGTGTGACGTATCTGCATTGTTTTCACTGCTAGCCAAACAGTGTATACAACATTAAGGTTCCCGCCAAGACGCAATCCTTGCGATGCCGGTGGCGTTCGGGACAATTTTAGAAGTCGGGGGAGTGGCTAATTTGCAAAATGAGTGTGGTTCAAGTAAACCAAACCTTAGTTAACCACAACAAAGGTGATATGTATGAATAGCATGGCATATAATAATCGATTTTTAATGTAGGAAACCAACGGAAGAGTTGGCGGCTTTACTTGTATAATTTCTCAGTTATTAAAATTCTCAACGGACAGACAACTAATCCATAAAATGTAGAGTCAAATGCCTGGACTAATTCCCAAACCAGGTGTACCATTCGCGGAAGCCGCCAATTCCGACAATGATAATATTTACTTCAAAGACTGTAACAAACCGACAGAATAAACTAATTACATCAGACCATATATAGATTGCCAACTTTGCCTACAGTTTTGCAGGTCGATTTCTAACGCTACTCTATAGAAACAAGGAAATTTTTGCAATAATTGGTACCATCTTTGGTATACAAATTCCAAGAAAATTTGCAATGTAGGGCAAGTATAGTAACTGTGAGGGTCCCACCAAACTTGTGACTGATATTAAAGTCGTGCGATTTTTTCCTATAACCTGGTTGTCCGGACTAATCATTATTTAATTTCACGATGCGTTGAAAGAATCCAGTGAAATTTCTAAACGGTCGGTTTATTTCACGTTTCGCTACATGATCTTTATTACAAAGATTGGGGCTATTAATGACATGATTTCTACTATATATTCACCCGGTTAGCTTGAGTTTCATTTCTCTACTTATACTGCTGTTGCTACATCTGTTCCAGGTCTAGAATATCAGCCTCTGTCTAGGCGCCTTGTTTGCTAACTGTATGGACTACACACTCTTACTTTCTGTTAAAATATAAAGTTGAGTTTTCAATGACACAAATATACTTTCCTATATAGGGCAATTTTAGCTAAACCGCCTACGCCATTAAAGAACGTACCAGCCAAAATTCATTATTACGAAAATTGAAAAGTGTAAGGGCGTCAAATTAATAAGCAAGCGTACATCAACTTGCTACCATTCTCTGAATTTTATCTAAACCGTTTACCCCAAGAAAAAATCAATTACAACTAATTGGTTCACATAAATCAAAAGTTTATCTGATTTCAAAAACATGTAAAGGTAAACACACACAAACACCTGTGATTTATCATGAGGGTAACGTTTCTCGATTACAAACAATGTTGCAGAACTATTAACAGAGAAGACCTACATTAAATTTATGTCGAATTATTCATCTTATTCACTGAGGTATTGCACAACGTCTGCGAAATACAATTTTCTTTATCTTACTTAAGTATACGTCCATGAAACCTAACAAGCTTTCTCACACAGAGCTTCAAGCCTCATATCTGTAGTTGCATAGACCTAGTGTGTTTTTATGCGATATCATAAGCATGTAGTCATTTTTAATGTGCAGGATAGGCTAAACATCGAAATTGTAGCTAAGGTAGTCCTTGGAGCTGGTAATCTACGTTTACGGATATTATAGACAACTTATATTTGAGAGGAATTCGAAGCAACACTGCGGATGGGTCATTGTTAAGCTCCTGACGTATACACTGGATTAGAAATCAATTAAATATAAATAGTACAAAACCATGCCCCACATTCAAAAGCATCGTCACATACTATGACCAGATACAATCAAACTTATTTGGTGTGAAAAAATAATGGTCATCTAAGGCTCAAATAACACTCCTGAAAACCAACACCACCATAAAAGACCATGTGCTAAAGTGCATCTTGAAGATGGTGACCCCGGGGCAATAATTAACTTGGGCGTAGCACCCCACGTATCATCAATTTATAGTCTTTATATAGAAGATTCCTAATGGAAAGGCAATTATTATAATAATAACACACTTCAGCTTATGCAACGTCTATACCAGCTGTTCTACCACATTTGTTAACGGTTACCTTATTTTCTGGAATTTTTTCGCCCTAGGAAGATGTTCAAATGACTGGGTGCAATTTATAAAAGCAGTGTGCATGCTAATAACTTACACAGAAACAAAAATGACTAACGAACATAATTGTGTTCACAAAGCATAACTGACTGTTTCTCATTGGTCTCAGTTCTATACACCGCTTGCTTCTCAGATAGGTAATTTAAAACTGCTTAATGTTCAGCAATACCTGCAAGCCAAATGACACGCCTAATACGTTTTTCAGCAATATCATGGTCTCATGTTAATAATGACACACATGCTTGCGTACACAGTCAAGATCGTGAGCAGTCTACATTAAGCATGTAAAAGCCATCAACTTGAAAGGTAATGGTAGCTAAATCTAGTTTTTTGTTAAAAGAGTCCCACCTCTTCAAAGAATTGCTTGTGTTAGTTCGCATGTGTGTATACAATTTGGTGGGTGGTGCAGCGCAAGCCAACCATAGTCCCTAGTAGGCGCCTGCGTCTTTTGGTTGGCCACAGTGACAGGCAATTACGAACCTGGAAGAAGCCAAGCATACAGTTAGTTAACTCGGAATGCGCTCGCGTTTACTGTCCTAATTCCGTTGGCTCTAGGCACAAATGCACAAAATTGCAAGTTTAGTGACCATGGTGGCAGATGTGAAACCTCTTATGGGAAATCTTTATCACAGTGTTCACTATCATTAAAGAATCGCCTAATCATGTAGTTGAGCATTGCAGTTTTTCCATCAATCCGATATTATTAAAACAATATTACTGAACCGCCTTCGCTAATTTTATAGATACACCGCGTCATTCGGCGTCCAACCTTCCTGTTCTGCATTTGTCACAAATTATTATATTTTATTTATACAGTATACAATGCATATTGCTTTCTTTCCAAACACTTTCGAGATCCTCCTCATTTATATGTCGGGAATCACGTACCTAATTCCAACCAAACAGCTGAATGCATTTCATCATATAAATCTGCGCAACGCTTATGGAAAACGTTCCAATTTTATGGTAAATAAAATTCCATAGACCACTGATACATTCTGCAAAAACTGGAGAGATCTTGCTCGACAGCGCATTACAACAATCTGTATTAATGGTCTCCAAATGAAATATTGTTCCGTACAGGCTGATGAAAGAAGCATTATGTTTCTACGCTCAGAAATAGTCTTCTTCTAACGCCTGATCTATAACAAAGCAAAGGTACGACAAAAGTTTCCCATTTTTCTGGTACCCACATGTTGGGACCGTAAATAAAACATGATTTAGCACCATATATGCAAGTATGGAGGCTACAACTTTAGTCAGCTTCGAGGATTGCGCATTGCTAAACTAAAGGATAAATTGGGATCATAATTTTGTTAATTGTACTTGCGTGACGCCTACAGCCAATACCTCTCTGTCATGATATGTGCGGATTATCAGTGTCAACAACCCAGGAGCAAATAGTAAAACTCAGTCCATGGGATTAAAATTCTGCACCTTTTAAACACATTAAATTGATGGTGGAAACTGGTTAAATGTTCAGAACTGCCTTGCATGTAATCATTTCTAGCGATTTGATATGGTTGCTCGCATGTGCCTCGGAAAAACGCATGAAACGAGTGTTGACATATCTCATCAATATGGCAATTATCATATCAACGTTTTATAAATGAATGGAGGTCAATAAGTCCAACTATCGACAAGGCAGGTAGATTTCGTGCTCAAATGACAGGGGAAGCGGAGGACTGGGGGTTTTAAAGTCGTTCCTAATTATCCTCCTGGTGTTTAATATTATACCAGTATGTTCGATATAGCACGCACCGCAGCTAAAGCTGAATTATCGGATAAGGTGTAAATTGGAGTTGACGGATTCTCTACTTCGTTGGAGAAGAGTCACTTTGTTGCTTCATTGAACAAGGAAAATGTCACATCCTACTAGGTCCTTTTAAAAGTAAATAGTTGTGCGCGTGCTGCTTTTATGATGGCAGAAACAGCTATAAACGGAAGTTCTGTAAACACTATTTTCAGGACAACTGCGAGAACCTCCTCGCTCGTTACGCTTGTTTGGCCGCGTTTTGAAATAAACCGGCGCGAATAAATGATTTAAATTAGGTATTAGTCAACAGTTCTAGTTCCTACAAAGAATCATGCCTGCATACACTTCACAAGCGGTAAAATGGTATTGACTATTGTTCATATTTGCGCACTGGAGTAAAGCCGGAGAATTTCAACTAATTCCCGAGATCTAGTTGTTCTTCAATAAACATATCTCGTGATAGGAAATGTTTGTCCTACATTAACCTGGACGTTCAAGAAAGGTAAGGAAATGTTTGGATCTGCTTTGCTGGTTGCTTTCTTATTTGTAATTACGCTGTTAAAAAGCGCAGCAAGCAAAATCTGGCTTTCGCAATCCCACCGTACAATTTGATCGGAAAATCCGATGGCCTTTCTTGCGTTGTAATAACATAGGCCAGTTCCTTATTAGTAATTTTGTTGCAAGTAATGGCATTCTTGGTCATTTTTGGCCACGAAGCTGCCCAGCTCCGGTTTCTCCTAATTGAATTGATTCACCCAACATTTTTACCCAAACAATGCTTATTGTCACAAAGTCACTGAAAGCATTGAAATTGCTTGATTTGAAAACCGGTTGATGACACAGTATAGTCAGCTACTCACTCCTACTAAATACAAAATAAAACAGCCCAAAAGTAACACAAAAGTGTGTTGAGGTGCTTGCTTTAAATCCATAAAATTCTAAGTTGTGCATAGAGTTGAAAGTAAAAGCATTAAATTACTAGTTTGTATGGAAGCATGACTCCGGGCGGCAGTATCGTTTCATTTAAACCATTAGTTTTACTTGATTTTCTTCTTAGTAGTTGAAACTTCGCATCCTTCTGAAATACATAAATTATCATGCACAAAACATTAAGAGAACGGCCATGAACCACACTAAATAATATAGATTAATTAGGTCTCCGCTGTATATAATGAGCAGCGTTCTCATTTGGACTGTGACAGGGGAATATAATCCATATATATCCACATGCACATATAACAATAGCTGAATAATGTACATTTTACGGTAATTTTGATCCCATCTTATCATCGTATCACCATTGATTGTTGAACATTTATGATATTTTCCATTTGCGTGATTGTCTAGCTCGATAAATGCTTTTTATATTTATGCACAGTCTTAGACGTCCAAAAGTAAAGCCATATTTATTAGAAAGAGAAATCAAACGATATATATTACTGAACTGCTGGATTTATTACACTGAGCAACCCGCATTTGCAACACACTAATCTGCTAAGCTTCATTACTAAAAGCCACTGGGTTGCAGTAACCTAAAGTGAATAACATCTCTGTATCTAAGTAAATACTTTGAATTTGGATTCATAAAAACATCGTAGAGTATAACGCGGAATCACGGTCTGAGTTGTTAAATAGCGTATCTTCACATTTATTGCAAAACTAAGTATCTTAATAGGATTGCCTAAGAATTAGGAGCTTTATCTCTTTTGCTTTCCCCGCACTTATTATCCGGGACTACTTAACAGAGCAAAGCTGTCACTTGTTAGATGACCTCAAATGCGGTGGCACTATGCAAGGAACAAAATAATCCTGTCGTGCATTAGTTTTAAAATAATCATGCTGTAAATCCGCGATTTCATGTTAAACACATATTAGTCCTCACTATACATGAAATCCTGCCGTTAAAACGGCCCGGTTTTTTGGCTCTTACATGTGCGGACGAAAGCAGCAGTGTGCATAAGTCGTAGTTGATCAAACCAGCAACATTACTTAAGCAGAACATTAAGCTTTTTGCGTGTTTTAGACACAGCGAAACACAATATATGATAAACATTTAGGCAGTCGAGGTTCAATGTTCAACGCTATTAGCCACTACAGGCACTAGAGTAGGAGTTTCCAACTTGGGGGTAATAACCCCCAAAGGGGTAAATGGGGTTTGGATGGGGATAAATGTTAGTACGAGGATCGGATCATCAATCGGTCACTAATCAAGTTTAATAACAAAACCATCCGTATCAAAACTGTCGCTAACTACCTAGCACTTTCGATTAGCCATCATTAACCAGTCATTAATCACTGCAACCAGACGACGCCTCAATCGGCTCCCGCGGCTATCGTCAGGCATTCGTTCCCCGGGTCGAATTATGGAGTCCATAGCAAACTGGTAGTTGAGCCTCGGTCACACGACCAGGCAAGGTGAAGTGCGAGTGTTTCCAGGTTAGAAGGGTCAAAGCGGGCGATTAGTGTTCACCACGTATCGATGCAGTTTGGTGTCAAGTAGTCATGTAGTTTTGACTTAGAATGGAGGCAGGCAGCACGTGAGAGTGCATTGTTATCTGTTCATGTTTGATCATGAATTACACAAGAAAGTGTCATATGATGCCTTCAGTGGAGATAAAGGCAGGCATTTGAAAGTGTGCAGAACATCAAGGTTTGGGTCACAAAAATGACAGAATCAGCAGATTGCGCGTCAGTGACCATTGGGTGTTAGGGCTGATCACAGTTATCTACAGTTGCTTTTGACAAAAA
>CALYDF020006161.1:0-13679 GCA_944474145.2 Dicrocoelium dendriticum
TTTCCTTACGAAACTCGTTTCAACATTTCTTTTCGATTTCGAAGGCTTTCTAGGTTCAGCCTTCTAGGGGGGAGTTTTGCAGCGCCCAAAAAGATAACTCTTATCTTTCGTGTACAATTTACTTGTTGACCGATTGTACATTAATCCTTCTTGTTTTAATCTTACAACCGGCTCCCCACACAACTGCTTTGTAAGTTCCCGCGGGTAACGTGCTGCACAACGGTCGATGCAAGGAGTAATAAATAACAGTCCCGGAGGTACATCCGACACTGGGAAATAAGAGGAGTGGTATGAACAAACGTCCGCGTGTGAACATGGAAAGAGAATTACGAATAGATGAGCAATAATGCCATAATGTGATGTTAAGCGTTAAAGCATGTATGTGTTGAAATGGACGACCGAAGGTCGAAGGAGGTAGTCAGGAAATACGAAATCATGGTTGCCATGACAGCAACCGTCGCTGCGTGAATAAATGTTGATGTATTCTGAAAGGGAAGATATAGCGAGAACTGACACTGATAATTGGTAGCAGTAGTACCTGCGCTATGTTTTAAAGGAAGTAAATCTTCTTAAAGGGTTCGAAGGCAAGTGATATATGGTGATGTTAACGATTAGGGCAAGAAAAATGTACGTATCAACTAAAAGATAGTCTTTTACTTGAAGCGCTTGGTGCGTGTTAGGGAAAAGGCAGCTGAATAAATGGGCACCATATAACGCCGTGTGTGGTGTGATATATAACTGTTTTAAAAGTTTCACACGGCTACCGCTAGGGAAGTGCTGATTGAAACTCCATATTTCACCCGGTTGTTTGCAGCATGGGTGAAAATAAATGTAGTTTGCAACCGTACAAAGGTATATTTCACGGATTATCAACAAATGATTTCTTTCGTAATTGTAATGTATGGGATAATTAATTTTGGAATAGTGTTTTAGTGGATGGATACGCAACACATGAAAATAGGTAAAGTTCCGTGATATATTTTAAAGGGAAATGGCATGTCCTAGCGATAGAGTTCATCTATGCAGTCGCTGAACGCTATTTTTACCTAGGAGATTTCGATATACTTGGTTTTTGCAATTTTATATATTTTGCTATGATATACAAAATACATGTATATATATAATGCATTCATATATTGATTGATTTTATGTATGTTGATAATATAGGTATGTTATTTAGTGTATCTGTCATAAATAGGTATATGCGAAATATTTCTTTTGTTTTTCATTGCCTTGTAATATGTTATTTGGCATATTTGTCGGATGTAAATGGGTAATGCAACATAATAGGCAGGTATTTATTGAAATCCTGATCCGGTTACTGTTTTAATGCCCCACAACTGGTATTAGTCCGTGTTCTTCCTTCGTCAGCGGGCTTAGTTTAGCACGTGAGAGAGTCGCTGCAGTAAGTATACGGGTTAACTCTCGTGTGTTATTTCACTTGTTTGTAACGGTTTACTTCTCTCCATATTTGCTTGCGTAGGGCTCCATCTAGCTTCATTCATTATCAGGCTAGGCTTGTGGTAAAGTGGTTTACTTCATGTATGGACGGTTATAATACATGGAGCACTGGAATACTATGGATAATCCCGGGTGCTGATGACGTTAAGCTATGGGATGTTCTTAAGGTTGCTGGAGTTTCCGAGGCCATACAGTACGTGCTGGACAGACTCTGGGACTTGGGTACTTTGTGGCTTATGCCCATAAATCAGGCTAAGGTTTCCGTTCTTCGTATGGGAGAAAATTTTTCACCTTTCGGCTACATACTGGGTTGGTTAAACTCCCCCCACTAAGCAACTGAGAGGTGATATGACATCAAAAACGCAGATTCAGCGCAAAGAATCTGTGTACCATGTATTATACGTCAAGCGTGCTTCTTACCTTGCCAACGCAGGGTACCCCGGGGCCTTGCAAAGCGCAATCCGTATTCCGGTTGCTTAGAATAGGGTGCTGTCATGAAGGAACTGATAAGTAAATGTGCATCCTAAAAAGGCAGCGGAATTGTGGGTGCTTCTGATGTCCGTAGGCACACCTGACCACCCCATTATGTGTGATCCCGTGACGTAAACGTCATGTAGGGGAGGCACCCTATATGGGAGCAGTGGGTGTACCTAACGATCAAGCGGAAGCAATGGATAGCACGGTTATAAATAAACGAAAAAAGTAGCGATATGAAAAAGAAGGACTTACATACACCGATGGCAAGTGAAGTGTTCCTGTCCACTGTACGAGACGCATACCTGATGATACCAAAGGCGGCAGTCGCAGCACATGACCCAGTCAACCACCTGTCCGCTCTGTGCCTCGCAGTCAGTTTGGAGGCACGAAGCGCACTTGTCATTGTCGTAGTTGGCTGGGAGTGGTGCATGGCTGCGACGCTTCCTTGGAGGCCTATACACCTTAGAACTTTTCGGGTGCAAGTCTCGAAAATGAAGTGTCTTCCTTTCATGCTCTTGACTGGCTGACGATTCTGGAATTGGAACTAAACGTTGCTTACGCCTTGTGCCTTCCCTGGTACCTTCACTCGTCCCTTCCGCAGCGGAATCCATTACGTTTGCGGTGGATGAAACCGCAACCTCCTCGTGAGAGCTGCTAAGGTTCCGTAGTAAGTCACGCAAGTGATCCATAACCTCCCTATACTTCGCATCGCCCAGGCTGCAAACTTGTACCTACCTACTTGTACAACCGAACAAACAGGTGGACGTCAAACGGTGCGCCGCCCATGATGAGACAAATGGCAACCACGTTCGTACTAAGTATCTGTGCGCGTCGGCGTTTCGCTCTTTAATGGCTGTCAAATACCTGACGAACAACCGAGAGGTCCTAGCGTACACTAAGTTCCGTACCGACTGCTTAATAACCAACCTGTCGGTTGCACTTTTTGTGGATAACCCGTTGCAACTACGGGTGACATCCTTCAGTAGGTGGAAACGGCACAATACAATCCGCGTGCAGGGGTACACTACTTGGAATGCATGGATCTGGGCCATGCACTTATCAATCACCACCGTCCGTGCTGCCTCAGTCGCTGGTAACATCAGCCGCATGTTGCGCACGGCGTTCATGTGCGCTGCCGTTGTCTCATTAGGAAGCAAGGCGTAGAAAATTGAACGCCCAATACCATGCAAATCTACCAACATGCAGTGCCACAGTATGTAGCCACCGCAGTTCATCTGGTGCGTCGCGTCTGCCAGCAATACCTCAGTATAAAGCTCCACAAGGTCACGTACGTACCTGGGAACAAAAAAGATGTAGCGTACCTCCGACTCCTCATACTCGACATTATATTGACCGGCGGTCTCCAGCAATTGTATAACAGCGTTAACCGAGTTTCCCTCAACCTTTTCCCTCATCTTATCTCTTATGGTCCGGAAATCATATCGGTTCAACCTTCCATCGTAGTGCGCCAACGCATATCTCCTGAGCTCACGTGTGTCCTTGAAGAACTGCATCATGCGATAGATGTCCTCTTCCGCGTGCCGCGGGAGCCGTCTGTTGGTGACATACGAAACCGGCTTTCCTACATGGAAATTATGGCTGTACTGAAGGCTGTAGGATACCATGTCGTAGTACCAGCCGTTATGCCGTGCGGCAATGCGCCTGGCAGTCATAACCTTTTTACCTAAGGTTACTAATCGTCTCCCATAAATTACTTGTGAACTTACCGCTTGCATGTGTATCCACTTCGGGTACAACGCGCGCATTTATAGTGTACGGATTTGTATCGCACATCCTCAGGCAACTCTTTTCTGGTTTTCCTCTTATAACCAACCAATGTCAGGACATCAGATTTGTAAAAACATGACGCGGTACTTATATGAAAGCGCTTTAAGTCACTTTCGAACTGCTCAAAAGTGCGGTGCACACGCTGATGGAAAACAGCACGGAAGGCAGCGGTATCGTCGACAGCCATGACAGCGACTGAATCCGCCAACGCACTTTACGGTGCATTCAACCTATCATCATACTCACATCAGCCTAGTTCCTCGTTGCAACCCAGGGCATTTTTCTCCACATCAACAGCTCTTAGATCACAATGTAATCTTCCCTTTTCCTTCACCAAGGAAAAGTGGCTTGTTGTCCGCTACGGCAACCTCCCAGTCCCCTGCTGATCACCGACCGTTGTGGAGCACGATCTCAGTTCTCGCGCTCTCGTCTCGCTTCATCCGACCGGTTCTTGTTTTAGCCCATCGAATACAATCCGCTGTGTCCGACTCCAGTTGCCATTTGATATCTGCGCTTACTTTTGCGCACCGTCTCGGACTAGTATTAACTAGTCCTACACTCTTCCGGTCATTTGCTTGCTTCACGGGACTTCCACAGCATTGCCTGCTAAGACAGGAAACGTGGGCCTTAACTGGTTGGCCAGGGTGCGGTACGGGTGTTCCGTTTGAGATCCATCAATACCTATGAGCACATCATCAATTCCTGACTCAACGATCCACTTAAGATGGAACAATCACGGAATTCTCCTATCGTTCCAATCCCACCCGAAATTAAACTTTGCACATCCGACGGTCTGTCTCCCGCGCGCACGACTGTTTCCCGTTGTTCCCTTTTGTGTAGACCCTCGTTTCCTTCGCTTCTGTTGTTACTATTGTCTTCGTAACTTTTCTTCTTCCCACCATCACCGTGTAGTAAACATCTCCTGATTATTTGTTTTCATTCGCGTGTAATCCACACGTCCGCTTTGACGTCTGTTTGAGTTAGTTACATCAGACTACCGGCTCGGGCATGACCTAAAGCTCAAACAGCATAGAGCTCGTTTGACATCAGGGCAAAATGTTTAAAAATAGGATGGTCCACGTTTGGCATAAAATTCCCTATGCTTCAATGGATTGTGAGTATGTAGTAGCCTTCAAATGGGGCTTAGACGAGTGTTGGCCTTACCTTTTCCCAGCGATTTCGTATTTGTACTGGAGTCTGTAGTGTATTCTGCTGCTGACGCATGAAGGTGCAAAGCTTGCTTTTGTTCTTGCTTCATTCCTCTGCAGAAGCAAGAGGAGTCAATCCAACGTCCAAGCGCTGGCGGCCACTTCAATTACCGGCAAAAGAAACAGGATACTCGTTAGACGAAAGCCTCTATCGTCTATTGTGCCTGACCTGATCTGATGCCTACAACACCATGCAGGACGCTTCACATTGGTTGAGTAAAATTGCGCCACTCTAGTAGCTACCCATGAACACCCGCTCACCATTTGCAGTCCACGCCATAGCGCAGGATATTTCGAAATCTACGTCTAAAATCGCCATGTGCTAGCTAAAATGAGCAGGGACGCTATTATGAGTGCAATGTAACTGTGGCGAAGGGGAAATGACAAAATTGAGCTGAGGACGAGAGCGATCAACTACTGCGTCAGCTATTTGAGAGGCGTCACCTGGCGATTGCAGTTGAATCGCGGTAAGAATACCTCGGACTGTTTCTCGTAAACGATGTAACCAGAGTTCGCACAATAGTGAATCGTCAATAGACGATGTTCCTAGCATTTGGCTCATCTCGCTCAGTAACATTGAGGGTTTCTTGTCACCCAATTGCAGACCTTGGAATCGCTGCTGAATACGGGTCTGCTCGAATAGTGTGCTTCCGCTAATGACGACCTGCTTAACCCCTTAATGCCGAGTGTGACAAAAACGCCTAAAGCCGTTTATTTTGCAAATGCAACTTACAATGCATAAACTATTTTCAGCTGCGGTTGTGAAACTTTCGAGACTTACATCTTTCTATTAGTACCACATATTACCGCGCTTTGCCGTTTGTGTTGAAGTTACAACTACTTGAAGGTAATGTGTGAGAACGGGGTGTTTACGCGAAAGTTGGCTCAATCCCGGGTGAGTTTCACAAAATTGAAGTAAATCATGTTGAAGCAAAATATGTACTTGCTTTTTGTCCATTAATCCTATTAATATTTCAGAATGTATGACCTGCGGTAGGAAGTTTTGGAATAACTAGCGATATAAGGATGTGGCGTCTTTGCCACTCGACACAAATAGCGACAAATAAAAAATGTTTTCAGGCGGGCAACACCCAATTTCTATCTGCTTTGACTACGGTCCCAGTGATCGCAGTGACTAAGGTTCGCTTCAATGTGAATCACGGTCCATTACATTGAGACTGCGCGTCGCGATCCAATCACACAACGTGTTGTCCAAACATGACCCTTCACTTAGTCGTTTACCGTTGTGCCAAGCGTGACCCGCCGTGACCCGGTAGCCAGAAGAGTAGAGGTTTCGGCTACTATTCCAATGGACGCAAGTTCGAAGCCTGTTATCTCCACCTGATGAGATAAAATGACATCGAAACGCGTCGTGGTTGTGCAGTGTTTTCGGGTAGGCAACACCCAATTTGCATCTTGTTTCGAGTACGGTCCCAATGATCGCAGTGACTAAGGTTCATTTAAAATGTGAATCACGGACCATTACATTGAGATTGAGCGTCGCAGTCCAATCACACGTGTATTTTAAACTATACTCTCCAAGTAATTGCTTTTTGTTCCTTAATCCTGCTAATATTCCAGAATGTGTGACCCGCGGTGGCAAGTTTTGGAATTATTAGCGAGATTAAAATGTGGCGTTTTCGCCACCTTCGGCATAAATGGCGACAATTGAAAAATATAGCGCTTCCGTTGCTCGACTTCATAATAGAAATTTTGCTTCTGGTTTCATGTATTTCAAATGTTCTGCTCTTTATTTCTGGGTTGAAGTAATGGGCTATTCTTGCCTTACTAACTTGTTAACCGCTCATGAACATCGGGCCAAAGCCGTTGGTTGCAGGAAGGCAGTGGACGCGCTGTTCATTAACTTTTCCAAAGCTTTTGACACCGTTATAAATTCACACTTTTTGTACAAGCTGAGGTCCTACGGTGTTTCTGGACCAGCCTTACGATGGATTTCAGCTTTCCTAACCGGAAGGGAAAGGTGTACGCGGGTGGATTCAAGCCTGTCCTTCCGCCAGTGCGTTCTCAGTGGCGTTCTGCAAGGTTCAGTCCTTGACCATGCTCTCTTCACTTTATACGTTAATGACCAACCCGATGAATTGGGTGTGCCGTCCCTAATTTTTGCGGATGACTTGAAACTCTGGTTCACGATGGACGATCCGATTGGTCCCCTGACCCTACAGTTGTTCGCAAAGGTTTCAGCATGTTATGAATGATCCGCAGATCATTTTGGATCATGACCATTGAAATGTTCGTTAAACTATTTTCGGCTTTTGTAAGGCCGCATTTGGAATACTGCGTTCAGGCTTGTCCACCATGCCTGGTTCGGTATAAGATGATACTTGAACAAGTCCTGCGATCCGGTGCGAAAATGTTGCACGAATTAAAGAAGCTGACCAACCCGGAGAGGCTACGTAAGTTTGATATGTTTTTCATGTATTACTGGCGGCTTCGGGTCGACTTGATCCTCACATATCGTATACTGATGAGGCAGGTTGTTCCTGATTTAACTAGACTGTTTCGTCCGACTCGATCTTCAACACTTTGTTGCCACCCATTAAAGTTGCACAAATCGCGGTCTGACCGCGTTGGGGCAGCTTTTCGGCTATCGTGTCCGTCGCAACGAGACTGGACCTGAACCTAGTGCGACGGTTTGTGTACCTCCTTGACACATTAAACTATACTGGGTGGTGCCTGCAGGCATCTTGAGAGATACCCTTACCAGGTGGGTCAATGGTGATAGGTCGGTCAAACCTAGTCTCCTGGTCCTCCGGGTTTGGGGTTTGAAATGGGATGGCGTCCATTTCTTTAAAACTATATCATTGCCACCTCTCCGCTGCCTTGCGGACAGGCTTTTAAGCCAAATGTTTTGAACGAGGATCCTAATGGTCCTCCTCTCTAGGTCTGGGCGCCCTGGCAGTATTCCAACCCACATGCTACCATGAATTTTTCCTCAAACATAAACTTCATCCTGCATCAGCCGTCGCGCAGATTATCAAGCGTCGCCTTATCCGCTGCATACAGCAGGGAGAATAAGCGAAAACATGCTGCTATTAGCGCCTCCTTTCTTTTCCATCCGTTTCTCTTACTCCCATCCCGACCCCCATTATTAACCTACCTTCCATAATTCCCAGCTTAATTGACAGCACCCGAAGTGCCATTGATGCAGCCACCTTCTAGCGATAACCACCGGATGCCTATCGGCAACAATCCCTTATAAGGTCACGCTGTCCCGTTTCAATAGCGACGTTCAACGTTCGCACTCTAAGACAAATAATTCAACAGGCTGCACTCGTACGCACCTTGGACAAACTGGGCATTGATGTGTATTGTGTGTCCGAAACTGGGATCAATGACCCCAATGGGCTTGTCGAATTCAGTTCAGTTCAGTTCAGATAGGACTGGAACAATAGGAGAATCCCGTGAGTGTTCCATCTTGAGTAAATCGTTGAGTCAGGAATTGATGAATTGCTCAGTTATCGACGGATCTAAAACGGAACACCCGTATCGCACCCTGGCCAACCAGTTAATGCCCACGTTTACTGCCCTAGCAGTTCTTGCTGTGGCGGTCACGTGAAGTAAGCAAAGGATAGGAAGAGAAATCGAAGGTACAGAATAAGAAAGTGCAAGTAAATAAGAAAATAATACCAATGCGTGAAGAAAAGTAGAGAAATGAAAATCGAAGTGCGGAGATGCGAGTTACTCAGGAAAATGGAAAGGTTTCATGTTGCCACCCAAGAGCGTCAAGTTGCCTCTCAAACCCCTTAACCGTAGATTCCCTGATAACACTTTCCGGAAGCATGTTCCAGCGGTCGATTACTCGGCGTGACAGCCGGATTTCCGCCCTAATCCGATCGGACCGCGGTACGTCCAGCTTCAAGGAATGACCGCGTAGAACAGACAATCTAGCGGGACTAAATAGCCTAAAAAAATCTGGACCAACCTTCCCAGTTAAGATACGGTAGGTTAGGATTAGGTCTCCTCTAAGCCTTCGGTAGTGCATTGAATGCATTCCCTTCTTACAATGTTCATTCTCTTTGATTGTTTGCGTCATAGCTCAGCTGTTTGTTGACCTATTCTGTGCCACCGTAGGATCCACTAGTAACTGATGCCTTAATCCGAATTCTGTTGCTGGCCATTCATCGCTCTCCTAACGCGCCGTTATCCGTTGTTCGTTTTACTCTCGTGCAGTGTTCTTATTGGCAGTAGCTAGTCGTTGTTGGCTTCATGTAGCCTGCAATGAGTCATTACTTGACACTTCAGCCTTCATTTTCCTCCGACGTCTGTCTCCTTATTCGGCGCTCGTCTGTTGACCTATGCATTGAAACTGTAGGTTTCCAGTAGTGGTCAAACTTCTTAATCATACGGCTTTACCAGCCACCGTTACATCCTTTTCTAGAGCCACTATCTCTGCTTACAGCAGCCAGTCGCCATAGCCTCAATTCAACTTTGCTGATACGCGGAGCTCTCTAGGAGCTGCTCATTTCTTACAATGTTCATTCTCTTTGATTGTTTGCGTCATAGCTCAGCTGTTTGTTGACCTATTCTGTGCCACCGTAGAATCCACTAGTAACTGATGCCTTAATCCGAATTCTGTTGCTTGCCATTCATCGCTCTCCTAGCGCGCCGTTATCTGTTGTTCGTTTTACTCGCGTGCAGTGTTCTTATTGGCAGCAGCTAGTCATTGTTGGCCCATTGTAACCTGCAAAAAGCCACTACTTGACTCTTCAATTTTTCTTTTCCTCTGACGTCTGTCTCCTTAATCGGTGCTCGTCTGTTGACTTATTCATTGAAACTGTAGGTATGCAGTGGTGGTCAATCTTCTTAATCTTATGGCTACACCAGCTTCTGATACATCCTTTTCTAGAGCCACTATCTCTGCTTAGCAGCAGCTAGTCGCCATAGTCTCAATTCATCTTTGCGGATACCCGGAGCTCTCTCACTTCTTACAATGTTCATTCTCTTTGATTGTTTGCGTCATAGCTCAGCTGTATGTTGACCTATTCTGTGCCACCGTAGAATCCACTAGTAACTGATGCCTTAATCCGAATTCTGTTGCTGGCCATTCATCGCTCTCCTAGCGCGCCGTTATCTGTTGTTCGTTTTACTCGCGTGCAATTTTCTTATTGGCAGCAGCTAGTCATTGTTGGCCCATTGTAACCTGCAAAGAGCTACTACTTGACTCTCCAATTTTTCTTTTCCTCTGACGTCTGTCTCCTTAATCGGTGCTCGTCTGTTGACTTATTCATTGAAACTGTAGGTATGCAGTAGTGGTCAATCTTCTTAATCTTATGGCTACACCAGCCTATGATACATCCTTTTCTAGAGCCACTATCTCTGCTTAGCAGCAGCTAGTCGCCATAGTCTCAATTCAACTTTGCGGATACCCGGTGCTCGCTCCCTTCTTACAATGTTCATTCTCTTTGATTGTTTGCGTCATAGCTCAGCTGTTTGTTGACCTATTCTGTGCCACCGTAGGATCCACTAGTAACTAACGCCTTAATCCGAACCCTACTGCTGGGCGTTTATCTCTCCTAGCGTGCCGTTATCCGTCGTCTGTCTTACTCGCGTTTACTTGAGATGTGGTCAAAAGTCTTAATGGTATGGTTGAATCAGCCACTGATACATCCTTTCCTTTAGCTACTATCTCTGCTCTGCAGCAGCTGTTCGCTGTAGGCTCTATTCAACTTTTGGAATACCCCTTAGCTCGCTAGGGGTCAGTCCTTCTGTAGAATGTTTATTCTCTGGGTATAGTTTTTCACAGCTCAGCTGGTTTGCTGTCCGATCATTTGACAAGGTAGTTATTTATTAGAAACTAGAATGATTAACCCAACAGGCACCTTTGGCTACTGAAACCCGGTTCATTTTCGATATCTTCTGATCGTCTTACCTTCAACACTTAGTCTTCCTTTGATATCCATTTAATCTTAGCCTGCTTCTAATATGCTCAGCTTACTACCTTCATATACCTATGTACATTGTAGTTACGGTGTATTAGGTAATCCTTATCCCGTGGAGCATATATAAATCCGGCCACATCGTCACTGTCTTTTGGTTTCCGATAACAACCAATCGTGACTACACACCCACTTTCTAGTCTCAGGTAGAATTCGAATATTGTCAGCTTACACCTTATGAATATCTTACCGGAATCCTGCTCTTCATCCTTATGCACATGAAAGTATTCTACCCATCAGGCCATGCCGTCTGCATAAGTAAAAACATCTTTAGCGTAATATCTGTTACACCATGTACACTAGTTGTCTCAACTAAATGTCTTAAGGTAGGATTATGATCCAACGCTAGGTACATTGACTGTCCCTTTTCGGTCTTCTCTCGGCTTGTTTCTCTCTCCCTTTTCTCTGGGGTCATGAACATCGGAGAGCTTCGGGATTGAACTGAGGAACTGCCTCAGTCTGGGATAGGACGAAATAACCAACAAGTACTTACCTGGACCATGGCCTCACTTCCACTCTAACTATTTGCACCCAACCACCGATGTCCAGTGAGGGTAGCTGGACACGATTTCTTCGCTCCCCGGCAAATATACATAATCAGAGAAGACTTCACGTGGTTCTGCGAAGGATCAACACATCATATTCAGTAAGAATGTTTAGTACCCGACCTACCAATGGACAGGACCCAGGAACGCAATAGGCAACCAGTTATTGCATCAACCAGCGGAAAAAATGGGACGCAACCTGACTGCGAATAACCGAGCAAACAGACTTTTAACAAGAAACATAGCCAGTTACAACTTGCCATTCAATGTATTGGTGGCAGTGTTCCAGGACGTGGTGGGTTTTCGCCTGTCAAGCGTTTTCCCTACAAAAAGCCACAAATGTCCGTTTAACAACACTGCAAATTGGCGTATGTGACTCGCCACCGAATAAAGTCACAGCCCATAACTTTACACTGGCAGGTCAACTATCGTCACAAATCTAGATGGGATCGTTACACTGGGACTTCTACATCTGCATATACTGTTTTCGTTTTACGTCCTTCGATACGTTGCCCTTTTCCTTCCTTGTGTGCGGGCTCTTCCATTACTTTTCAATGGATCATTCAGGATTCTCAATCTCTTATTAGCTGAGGTCCCGTATCGCATGATAGCCAGCTTATTGTTTCGCATTTTCAACATTGTACAGTTCCAATCATGGATATATGAACCATTTTCTACTGTCACTGTTACAATTGCCATAAAATGTTTGTACCGTTGTACATATCTTATCATGCCTCCATGGGCGTGCCTCGCACAGTCGATAAAAAAATATTTATTTGTTTATTTAAAAACTTAGTAGACGCTCGAGGTACGTCCGTCCCCGTAATCCCTCGACTAACCTAGTACCCACTCGTAAAACCCTCTCTAGCTGCATTTTGTCCCGGACGAGGCAGGGCGTACAAGCCCGGACGCAGTATTCCAGATGGGGCCAAACGAAAGCCGAGAACAGTCTCGCAAAATGCCACCCGCCAAGACTCTGAAATAACGTTGAATTAACCACAACATGCGGAAATCTCTGCTTGCGGCGTTCTTCCAGTTATCTCCGGAGTGTAGAGCCGAAGAGTGTACGACGCCTGGGTGAATCTGGCTAGATACACGGGGAGTTCGACCCCACCGGCCACGTACTTCGAAGGAGGACAACCTCCTCCTATTCGAAGTACGAAGCACTTTGCTTGATTTATAAGCAGTAACCATAAAGTAGACCAGTCTCAAAGCTTATCCAATGCTCGCTGAATAGCTTCGGAACCCCTAGGAACATCGACACTGTTCCATAGCTTCAGGTCATCAGCAAATGGCAGCGATGGTACCTCAAGCTCCGCGGGTAGGTCATTCACATAGATAGAGAACAGCAGCGGTCCAAGGACCGAGCCCTGCGGCACGCCACTGAGGACAGACTGCCTAAACGATAGGCCCCGGCCTACCCGTACACACTGTTCTCTACCCTCCAAGAAGGCAGTCACCCAATGAAGGGCGCGGCCAAATACCCCGTAGGAGGACAGCTTCTGCGCGAGCCTCAAATGCGGTACCTTGTCAAATGCCTTCGAAAAGTCAACGAAAATTACGTCCTGCGCGTGGCCGTTATCCACTGCATCCGCCCAACTTTCGCGAGCCACCAGTAGATTCATCAGACACGAAAATCCCTTCCGGAATCCGTGTTGCACATTGCTAGGTAGAGTAAATCTACTCAGATGACTCTCCAATGAACGTCTCACTAGTTTCTCCAGGAGTTTGACTGGTACAATCGTCAGACTAACTGGCCTGTAATTTGCAGGCAGACTCTTGTCCCCACTTTTGAAGATGGGACAGATGACAGCTTCCTTCCATTCGGAAGGCCATGCACAGCTGTCAAGCGATTTCTGGAACACATTAGCGAGCGGTCCACTTAGTTCCGCAGCCAACTCATGTAACGGTTTTGGGCGAATGGAATCAGGCCCAGAGGCCTTAGAAGTGTTCAGCCCTTCTAACAGTCTACGAACTTCCGTCTCCGCTAAAATAAATTCAGATAGTTCTGAACCCTCCGGGATCCTACAAAACAGCTCAAGGCCTGTCAAAGAGGTTTCCATTACAAACGCTGTCGCATATTGCCCACCAAACCAAAAAATACAACTCATTGCAGGATGTAACGGGGGGGGGGGGGGGGGTGATAAAAACGTCCACTAAACAATATATATATAGGGTGGGATTAAAATATAAATAAAATGGGGGTTGGGTGGGGGGGATTACCAACTAGGCACACACGCAGT
>CALYDF020006162.1:0-13680 GCA_944474145.2 Dicrocoelium dendriticum
TAAATGTGCGCCGCGATTCCGATGATAGTAAACTTTGGCCAATTCAATCACTGGGACAGTACGGATGAAGCAGATAAGCGGTGATCCAGTTTTCCGTTGTGCCTCCATATGCCTTCACGTATTTCGTGTGGATTTGCAGGCAAACCTATTCAGCTGCACGACTATTGGAACACTGGGCTCTCGTTACTACACCAAACACAGTCTAGCTTTATTGGCCTACTGCTGCAAGTTGTTATCAAAGAAAAGGGAGTAAGGCGACTGGACAATGTTCTGGCCACATTAGTGCTCACACGCATGCGACGGAACTGTGCAGGAAGTGGGCGGTTGTGCAAGCCATCCTCTTGATCACGGGTGTCATTCACTTAGATTATAGTCGGTGACCCAGATTTCCGCTGTCCCTTTTTAGAACTTTGCATATTTTGTGTGGGGGCGTGAGCGAGCCAATGCAACTGCACGGCTATTGGAACAGTGCAGGCTATCGTGACTTTACTAAATCCATCATAGTTTTATTAGCCTTGTGCTGCATGAAACGACAAAAATGAACGACGAACCACGAGGTCACGCATCTCCGAGGCTACGCGGTAAAAGCGACCTCATCGGCACAGAAATAGATCCTCAAGAAGCTTGTGTTTGTCGACGGTGAAGAGTCAAGTCAGTACACATTATCCGAAGGTGGGGAACATACCTCAGTTAATGTGCCGCAATAAAAAAGGATAAGAGGTTAAACATTACAGTTTACAAAAGCTAAAATCACACTATGCATTGGGTTGGGATTGTTGTTGTAGGGCCAAACGATGGGTGAGGAGAGGGACAAAGAAATGTACAATACAAACGTTACTGAGCTCCATGTCGGCTAGTTTATTCAACCAAACGTGTTCCTCGTTCTTGGGCTCCCAGCCCGGCCGTTGGAAAACACCAACGGAAACCAAGTTCGAAGTGAGAGATTTCGTTCTTCTTGACCAAATCATCGCTTGACCTCCGCTCCTCTTCTTTAGTTCAGACCGAGGGCGCTCAAACAACCCACAACGCTGAACTCGGTGGGCTGGCATTCGCAACTCTTCGCCCAACCATCGGAGTTTGGTGCGTGATATAATGGTGAAACCATCCAGAAAACTACTGAAGTCGCCTATGTGAACCGGGACACGGCAAGAGACAACACCATTGCCTTCACTCGGGAAAGTACCAACACAGCGCAGGTGTGGGGGAAACAACTGGGAGAAGCTAACTCCCAACCTCCCGTAGTGCGTTGAATAAACCGCTGAACGACATTTACGGACGCTTTGATGCGGCTGCAGCATCGGCTGAACGAGAACGGGATTCACCTATTCTTATCTACTGTCTTCAACGCGCTCAGTATTCTAAAGATAACTCTCAAGCAGTGCCACTGCAAGCTAGTCCGCGTCGACAGTGCCACGATAACTGCAACCTGACGGGCCTACGCCATCGAAGATCTATTTATGTGTCGATGATGTTCTCTTTTGCCACTAGAAACAGTCGGCGCCTGTCCATTCCGTAGCTGAATTAGAAGAAAACAAATGTTTGCTCCTAGCTTGCTGCTTACTATACTTCTTGGGATAGACAATACTGGACATATCACGCAACCATCACTTATTTGTCCGCATTTAATGAATTGGCCTAGCTTATTGAATTTGTTTGAATTTCTAGCACTATCGCAGACCCTGGTGCGTTACAGCGAGTTGTTTTCGAATTCGGCATTCTCTGTTTCCCATCATCATGTCAGATATCTGTGCTCACCTGCGATCTAGTTCGCATTGCCGTCATCTGGTCGCTTTGTGTTTGCATAATATGTACTGTTGAACTCTTTGTACTAGATATGACTGATGGTGTGAAATTACTCCATATACGTTTGGAGACCACTCGGTTGAGGGCATGAATATAGATGCTGTGGTGAGTAATTTTCGTTTGAAGCTTTTGGAGTTCAGCGCTACGAGAATTATCCACACAACAAGGAGGACGCGACGCACAGCGGCAAATATTCCGTTGTTACTTGTTATCAGTTGACAACCCGTAAAGCGTATACATGATTGCACTTTCAGTGACGTGTTTTGAATTGCACCACGACTACTTTTTTGATTCTTCTTCCTCTCTACTTGTAGTGTTATGTTTTCTATTTCAGAGGAGCGAACCTATACATGTGATCACTGTGAGAAATCATTTTTTCGAAGCTACGCCCTGCATGCTCACGTTGCTGCCGTCCACTTGAGTGAGTGCAGCTATGTACACATCCTTATACCCTTATTTCGTTGTTTTATTGTCTGAACAGCGTGACGTCCAATCTTTTGACGTTGACGGTTTTGGTATGTGTTGTCAACTACGTAGATCATGCCTCCTATAATATGCGGTGTTGCAGGTTATTTATTTTGTTCCTGCCTCTCTGTGGATATGGGTTGACTGGCATCCTGAGCGAGAACCATTTGCGCGACACAGGTCTAACTTGCTGCACTCAGCTAGACACGTTGACCACACTGTCTTGTGCCTTGGTCTTCTCTCGTCATATTTTCGGACGCTCGGAACAAAACTTCATTTTTTTGTAAATCCGTTTTATAATCCAGGTCTCCAAAGTAAAGTTGTTACATCTTTCCGCACAGTCCTGTTCTGGATGAGGCCGACGTATGCTGAATCACACTGCAGTGTTTTTTCAGACGTATGGCGTCTCTATTTGTTGCTAGTTTGGTGATGAAGGCGCGAGCGAGGGCGTTTAGGGTTCTTGTTTTCAACTGGTAGCTAATGTGCACAGGAATGTAAATAACACGTTTGCAAAGAGATTTCTTTTCGATAACTTACATCAGGTTAATGCTTTTACACGGGTAACTGGGATATGCTTTAGCTAATGAAAGCTATAAGGAAAGTGGTAGAGTCTGCCTTTATTCGGACGGAAGTTAAGTTGATCAGACCAAGTGGTAGAGCCTGTGTTGTCGATGAAAACTGACCTTATTTGATCCCACCTGACATCTCACTGACCACTTCGCGTAGCAAATTATGTCAGTCAAGAAGTGATATCACCGTAGGTCTCATCAGCGTTCCATGCGGATGGATCCTTATCACGACCACGGCATCGTCACACATTGCAATAGCATCCTCTGATTGCAAAACTCCGGTTACGTTAACTTGATCTCTATCGGTTCCGCAATTTTAGGGAGGCGTCTCCTAATCCTCTTGAATATCGTTTTGACATGGTGTATAAAACGAAGGCATTATTGGTCTGAATTTCATGTCCACTTTGAACCTGATATTCATGGATGGAACTTCTGATACTTCCGGCAGTGCCTTTCCGTAGAGATCCGGGACTGTTCTCAGCTATTCTTGTCGACAGACGCCTGTCCGAGATACTTAGCACCACCGTTGCAAGTAAATTGATATGCCGCGTACGATTCGGACTTGACCGGTTCTCTGTCTTTAACGCGCTGAATAATAAATTAAGTGGTCTCAGCATGAACATGTGGATTTGCGGCTGGGTAGCTTAATTTCACTGCAGCGGGAAAACTTCTATTCCGTAGATCGAAAGCGACATCACTCTTAAAGAGGTACCTTGAGAATCACATCCTTTTTGGGAAGCGTGATGATAGGCTCACTGCGTTCACGAACAACAGCGTGTTTTTTGATACAAGCGGTAGGATAACCGTTTGAGAGCAGCGTTTTTAATATGCGTTCTTTCTCCTCTGCTAGCGTCTCTGGGCTGCAGATTTTGGCAGCTTGGTAATACATGCAGCAGACTAATTGACATTCATATCTCAGTGGTACGAAACTCAGTACGTGTATTGTGCAACCCAGGAGTCTTTCCGGAACATGCTTCTCTCAAGAGAGCCGTCTCACCAGTAGTACGTCCAGGAACGACCGTTTTCCTTCTTTTTGATTTCTTGATGAACCTCAATGATGTATGTGCACTGTTGAGTTTATCAAGTAAACCATCTTAATTAGCGCTTGAATCACAGCGAACGTGTCATCTATATACTTGCAGTCGAAATCCAATGAAGCATAACAGGTAGCATGGGACCACGTTCAAGCTTTGGGGGGACGAGGTCCTTTGGCGAATCCATAGCAACTCCTTCAGTCTGCCAATAATAGATTCCTTCAAACAGGAACTATCTATTAATGGTTCATCACAGTATTAGTTCCTTCATTTTCGGCACTGGAATACCAACTTTTGTTGTTTTGGTTATATATTCGCTAAGAAAGATGACTGTATCTAGCAACGGGATGTTCGTGAACAGTGCCTCCCCATCATATGAGGGCATCACTTAACCGTCTACCTTCACGTCTAATTTTTCTCCACAAATTCATATATATCCTTTAGGGAGTGTGTGTATAGTTGCTTACGTACTGGTTACAGTAATTCGACGAGCCATTTCGCAACAGAGTGTAAACCGGAAGCCGATGTATCAATTCTAGGACGTAAAGAGATAGGAAAACCATAAAGCCGGAGGGCCTGAGAGCCAACAGGAGTTAATCGGTCTAATTAAATGCCATTTATCATATGCAGCCGGTTTAATTCCTTCATGACCTGTAATTTTTGTTTCGTCTTTTGTGGTTCTGTCCTTCTGGACTGTATCACGCTTGAACCTGCTCGGGTCTTGCAAAATAACGTAAATTTCCGCGACGTACACTTATTTGTCCATTAACACCCATCCCTATCCTTTATCTGGTCTCGAAAGAATGAGCTTAGGATTCGATCGTTTTTCTTTAGTTACCACGATGTTTTTTGATCAGGATATTTGACGACATGTTCTCGTAAACTAGGTAGTGTCGACAGATATGCACCAGTGTGGTCTTAAAAGAGTTTTGTGCGTGGTAAGACGTGGATGTTAATTCAGTCAGTAGGTTTTCAAACTGTGTTTTTAGGTGGACCTGACCGCAAGTCGGTTGAGTGAAGCAAAATTTCGGTCTGAGAGGTAAAGCTTCAAGCTACAGCTGATTCAGCCGTATACTATATAAGTTGCATACATATTTTTCTGGATTCTATGTTAATTTTGTTTCTGGTTGTCTCTGAGGTAAGCTGTTGGGAAGTTTCATCTGTCTTCTTACTTCAACTTTTTAGCAGATTTCTCATCTATTGCTTAAAAGAATCTCATTAGACTGTTCAAAGCTCTTTAATACTAGGTTGTTAAAGTGCACAAAGTCGCTCCAGCTCTGATATTCGAGACCGAACAGTTTCCATCAGATTGTAAGCATGTCGTTTAAGGGACTTTGCAGTCGGGCGCACATGACTGGTTTATATTTTATTGTGAAACGTTGTTTAAGTACTAACTGACAACACATTGAAGCTTTCCTGCTTATAATTGTCCACACCTGTTGAGGCAACTTCTAAAGCCGCTGAGCCGCATATTTTCACAGCATGGGCCTCAGTAGCTTGAGCACTTGCTTCGCATGCCTACTGAACGTTTACCTCACCGTACACTCCTTGCGCGCACAGAAGTCGGCTGCAAGCAGAGACAAGGCGGCAAGCAAATGACTTGGGCCAAAAGTTTGAAGGCGCTGACCTCACATTTCGCCACCGTCGGACGCTCTCAACTCAAGGATCCCGAGCACACATGATTGGAAATTGCCGGAAATGTCAAGAAACCGTGAGGAATGACGACCATGTTGTGAGACTCTACCCCCATAACTGCAATTCTACACTTCCCTTTTTAACCCCCTCCATTCTTTCATTATTGTTGTATTATCTTTGTCCATATGTTGTAGCACCCTGCCAGTTGTACTCTTGGTCAAGTGTTCAATGCATAAGGTAACGACGCTTGTCGGCCGAGCGATAATTCACTGTTTATGTTTCAACATTTTCGCATTTCTTTGTCACGGCTTATTGGTGAAGTAAGGCTATTTGCGAGTAATTCAGAGATACGCGTCACTGTAGTTCCTTTATTTTTGCAGGGTATATTTATGATATTTTCTTTGATTGTTACATCTGTGTGCGAGACAACGTCGCAGATTACATCCTCTTCACCAAGTCTATTAACACCAGAATAATTCTGGGTTGACCTTTCCAACCTCCACCGAATCAGCCAAATCTGAACTATCAGAGACTGTAAGGCATATCACACGGAGATGATCCGCTCTAGATGGCCTGCACGACGATGGACCATCCCGTTTTATCGGACGTGCGCGCAACGTCATCCCTCAGGGCATATTTATGTAGGGATTTAATCTGCGGAAAATGATAAGTACGATGAAATTGTCCATAAAATCCTTAAATGTTTGCGCATAACCTGTCAAGCGTACCCTGAGGTGCCTTAGAATTAAAGGCGCTTTCATAGGCTCACTTACGGTTAGAAGATTGCCGACTAGAGGTTAAAATTCATTCTGATTATCTCGACAACCAAACCGGTGACTTAGCAGCTACTTCCAATTCCTGTCTCGAACATTTCAATTCAGACTTCTATGGGATGACCTCTTGGGCAACTGTTGTATATTGCCTACATGCTAGGGGATGACCCATCAAAACTGATCATTTTGAGTTCACGGTTCTACCGACCTTATGGGGGCGACATGTTTTATATAAACGATCGCACAAACAGCTTACAGAACGTGGCTTAGAACACATCCCATTGCCCCATCCACAGTTGAAGAAGAAAGTAACAACCAACTGAATTTCTTGGATACATACTTAGGGAAAAGAAGGCGGATCACTGAAGGGAGGATTATGCAGGGAAACAAGATGGACAGCGTAATACACCTATTTCTATAGCTTTGTTCCACTCATCTGCAAAGGAACACCGGTACATACCCTGACAAACCGTACTCGCAAAATCTGCAGCGAGGACACAATTTATGGTGAACTGTAGCGAATCAAGCGCATTCTTGCAAACCATCATCTAGAACTCTCCATCGACACCCATATGAAGCCAATCAGCTGTGGTTCGCTACACAAATGGATCAGAAATTTCCTTGTGGATCGGAAGTGGAGAGTCCAGGTGGACAACCATCTAACGGACTGGTATCCATCGAGCAGCGGCGTTCCCCAAGGCACTGTACTGTTGCCGATATTGTTTCTGATCCATGTAAACGATGTGCCTAAGCTACTCCAATCACCATGTGCGTTGTTCGCAGATGACTTGAAGGTGTGGAGAGTAATCCGCACACTCAATGGTTGTGATTTACTTCAGCAGGATCTCGACAGCCTCTCAACATGGTCTGCAGAGGTTAACCTTCCGATCAACCCTGCTAAGTCGCAATTCATGAGGTTGAGTAAATGCGAGCACAACCGAACGTACACAGTGGCTGGTCAACCGCTGCATCCCGCGTCTTTCGTGCGCGACCTCGGTGTGCTCTCACGCTGCGACCTAAAGTCCATTGACATCACGAATAGGCTGTACCAAAACAGTCTTCGTAAGCTTTGGGCCCTCAGGCGCAGCTTCAGCACTTGGTCCGAAGAGATTGCCACTCGCCTCTTCGTCTCGATAATACGACCAATGCTAGAGTACGACACTCCAGGATATTGTCCCATCACGCTGGGCGAGGTAGAAAAGCTTGAGCGGGTGCAGCATGTAGCCACCAGGCTGATTCCCAACTTACGAGGTATGCCATATGAAGACCGATGTAAGAAACTAGGGCTGTACACCTTAGCATATCGTCGGCTGAGGGTTGACCTAATCATGACGCACCGGATATTACATCTGAGTGATTACCCCATGTTGAGACAACTGTTTCATCTGCGCACACCAAGCAGCACGCGAGGACACCGGTACAAACTTATCGTACCGCAGTTGAAGCGGGTCGCTCACCAACTCTGTTTCGAACGTAGAGTGGTGAATACCTGGAACAACCTGCCGCAGCCGGTAATAAAGGCCAATGCAGTGGCCGAATTTAAGAAGCTTCTAGACAAACACTTCGCAGAGGCAAAATATAAAGAGCGAAACGATAATTAATACGTTAATACCCAAGAGCGACAACTGATGCAGCTACACAGAGTATGCTCTAATCGCTGCTTCTAATCAGTATCAGTATCAGCCCGAAATCCACAGTGTTAACGACCGGGAAGTAACAGATGTCCCTCAAACACTTACTGGTGACAGCGACTGGGGTACGTTCACCACGATTGATATAAACCTGCAGAGGAGACTTTAATTCACTTTGACTTCGCGTTGCTTTTACTAGCAACTTGTTCCCTGCTTCGATGCTATTGTGCCTACACAACACCCATTAAGGGTTATCCACAAGTTCAATTGCCCCTGTGAAGCCGTAGGTCCTGACACTTAGATAAGCGGATCAAGGGTAATGTACCGAATTCGCTCATCGATCGATAGGGCATAGTAATGACTAATTACATGATTTGTATTGTGCATCTAACAGACAAACGTTGCGATGTGGAAGCAAATATTGTGTTAATGCATTCGAAATCTTGTGTGCAGTGTCGCCGCAACTAACTCACCGGTCAGGGTCGGAGTTGCTTGCTACCGTTGTAGCAGTGTGCATCAGACCAACAAAATCGAACGTTATTCTTCAGCAGAAGTTTTTCCACGAAGCACAACTCTCTCGGCCAAAAACCAACCCATCACTCATTTGTTATTGATTTTCCCAACCGAGAGTAATCTGCTCTCGCTCACCCGTGCCACCTGATGATAACCGTTTGATCTTGTTCAGTCAGTAGCCACTGTCTGTAGTTTCGCAACCCATCTTTCCGTAGTATTGCATGACGATGGATACGTGTGTGACATCTGTTTGCATGAAGCCCCCTGCTTTTCTTTTTGTGATAGACAATAAATGTGAATATTACACGAGAACCACAGATTGGTTTGCATTTGATGGTGTTAATTTCGTTAGTATTTTCTGCACTATTGCAGAACCTGTTGTGTTCCGCTGCGTCGTCATCCATTAGACATCTGCTTCCAATCGTCACTGCAAAGTTATCTGTGCTCACCTGTGGTCTAGTTCGCAATGCCGTCATTTGGTCGCTTTGCGTTTGCATACTGTATATTGTTGAACTCTGTGTACTAGATATGACTAATGGGGTGAAATTACTCCATATACGTTTAGAGGCCACTCGGTTGAGGGCATGAATATAGATGCTGTGGTGAGTAATTTTCGTTTGAAGCTTTTGGAGTTCAGCGCTACGAGAATTATCCACACGACAAGGAGGACGCGATGCACAGCGGCAAACATTCCGTTGTTACTTGTCATCGGCTGATAACCCGTAAGGCGTAAACATGAGTACACTTTCAGGGACGTGTTTTGAATTGCACCACGACTACTTTTTTGATTCTTCTTCCTCTCAAATTGTCGTGTTATGTTCTCTGTTTCAGAGGAGCGAACCTATACATGTGATCACTGTGGGAAATCATTTTTTCGAAGCTACGCCCTCCATGCTTATGTTGCTGCCGTCCACTTGAGTGAGTGCAGCTATGTACACATCCTTATTTTCTTATTTCGTTGTTTTATTGTCTGAACAGCGTGACGTCCAATCTTTTGACGTTAACCGTTTTGGTATATGTTGTCAACTACGTAGATCATACCTATTATAATATGCGGTGTTGCAGGTTATGGATTTCTTCCTACCTCTCTGTGAATATGGCTTGACCTCGGCATCCTGAGCGAGAACCATTTGCGCGGCGCAGGTCTAGCTTGTTGCACTCAGCTGGACACGTTGACCGCACTGTCTTGTGCCTTGGTCTTCTCTCGTCATATTTTCGGACGCTCGGAACAAAACTTCATTTTTTTTGTAAATCCGTGTTATAATCCAGGTCTCCCAAGTTGGGTAGTTACATCTTTCCGCACAGTCCTGTTCTGGATGAGGCCGACATGTGCTGAATCACACTGCAGTGTTTTTTCAGACGTATGGCGTCTCTATTGGTTGCTATTTTGATGATGAAGTCGCGAGCGAGAGCTTTTACGTTTCATATTTTTCACGAAATGGTGTTATTTTAGTGATTAATGAGAGCATGTTGGAGATTTTCCGCATATAATTTTTCGCAGTTGGTTTGCAAGTTCTAGTGATTTACCCACGTTGACATTTTCTCTTTTGACTGAATCCATCCTCTTTGCCGTTTACGCTAACGGGGTACTGCCTGTCGGTCCGCGTCGCGTGATCCTGTCGAACGAGAGATCGGAGTTTTGTTATTGTTTAGGACCCAAAATGCGAATAGGTAGCCTAAACGTTATTCAAAGCCGTGGTACCTGCTCTCTTGGATGATCTGCACAACTTGTGAAGCTGTTGGAGCAAGAGATTGTCCCTGCGGACTGTAGGCGCTACGTAATAGTCGCAGTTTTCAAACGATTCTTACGTTCTTAATTCGTGATACATCATTCCGATCTCTCTTACTTCTAGAATACTCACCTCTGCCTTTCTACTATACTTGCTGCCACCCGTGAAAGCCAGATTGATGAGGAACAAGCCGGGTTTCGTCGAAAGCACGGCTATATTGATCGCATCTTCACCTAGAGCCAATTTTTGTACCAACGCTATATGTGTTTTCGACCTACCGTTGTCATGTTCCTCGACCTCAAAGATGCCTTCGATCCGGTGGGACTGTCTGTTAATGGAATATCTCTCCGAAACTGCGTAAGCATTGTCAGCTCACCTTACGCGCATATTTCGTTCAGACTGAAGACATACATCAGGCTGTGCCCGCTCTTCGATATCTTTGCTTTTGTGAGACAAGAATGCTTGCTATTGCCTTTCCGTTTTAACTTCCCCATCGACATTGTCATGGAGACAGCGTTCACTAAACACTACATACAAGTTCTTGAGCTGCTCCTAAGTGATAGATTTCTGGAGTACGTTGACGACGTTGCTGTAATCTGTAGGATCTCCCAAGCGTGCTAATAGCACAGTCCAAATTAACGCTGACTGTTATTTCTTTTGTGTTATGCTTATCACCATCGGAATGCAAAGCCCTTCTTCAAGATTAGCAGGTACCCACACCTGCTTTGATCTTAAGTGATCCTCTAGTAGTGCTCGAGAAATTAAATATCTAAGCAGATATGTCAGCATCATTGGAATGCAAGATGTGATCATGAACCGTATAACGAAAGCTCGTGACGCTTTATCCAATCTCTGCCATCTGTGGCGTCGGCGGGACATCACTCACTTTGAAGGACAGAGTTTACGATGCAGTCGTCTGTTCAACCCTCCCATACAGTTGTCGAATCTGACCCGCCGTTTTGACAGCCATAAAGAGGCTATCTATATTCGACCATCGCTAGCTAGCTAATGTCTAGTGGGTGCCTAGCGGAACCAGTGAGTTTATTTGACATTTCGTACTTGACACTCGAGGAGTGAATCAACCGCTCAGCATCGTTTTATCACGCACCTTACTCCGATAGCAGCACCGCGTTTGCGCATTTCAACGCACCGACTCCCGAGACATGCGTTGCTTGCGCGCCGGGTTGTTAATGGAAGAAGGGGAGGGGAAGCCAAGCGACGATTGGGTCCAGAGGATTGAAGACCATCACTTCGAACTTGGCTTAGGTTGTTGTCTCGTGATTGCCGGCTGAGGTCCCAAGACTGATGAGCACGTTTGGTTGGCTGCACTGGTTAATGGCTCGGGGCGGTCGTCAATCGCTTTTGCGTTGATCTTCTTTGTCTTGGTCCACCTACCCTTGCTAACTACGGCCTCAGTCTTGAAGCAAGGTTCATTGCAAAGCATTATGTCACTCCTTTTTGTTTTTATTTTGTTTTACTTCCTTTACTGTCTCGCTGTTTTCGTATATAAGATCTTCCTGTATCACGGCACAGTATTTATCTTCTGAGCAATCGGATGCTGATTGGGATCCAGTTGAGCACCGTAGCTGTATGCTGGCTCGGGACATTGCCCGCGGCGGTTGGACTTTCCTTCGAAGCTGATTCATCTTGTGCTAAACGTGAATGTACCGCTAGTATCTCATGAGGGGACCAGCTAGTGGGCACACAGCCCGTTTTGTAGATTTGGTTCCCCATAAGCAACAGTGTTTGGGCAATTGCTGTTGCTCGATCTGTGCTAGCGAGTACGTCTGCATCCGATCGACGTTTCTCATGTTCCTACTTGGTGGGGGTCTCTACCTGGTTAATGTTTCACTCATCCTTGCGTTCTGTTGTTACGGAAGGCCCATTCTGCTGATTCCCATCGTGTGGCCTGAGTTATTTTCTGCACGCCGTCGATAGTAGTTTGCAGCGCGGTCATCCATTTTCTCTGTACATATACCTAATATATTGGTGAATTTGGCGGGCTAAGGTAGAGCTGTGCCGGCAGTACAGCAGCTTAGTGAGTATGTGGTTAAGGGTGCACGTTCTTTTTTCGAATTAACCTGGATAGATTAACCAAGTTTTAATCGTTCCAATGCTGTGCCGTTGGGTTTGAGTCTTCATACGAACAGTGGTCAATTCGAGAGAGTAAAGTCCAATTTCTTTGATATGCTCCCAATTCCTAACCTGTGTATACGAAAGTCTACCTCCTGTGTTTAGCCTTTAGCTTACTGTGCAGCGCTATGACAGTTTGTCCTTCCATGTTAAACCTGACTGAAAACGTTATGCTTTCTGTTGCAGGGCAACGTAATCACAAATGCGAATACTGTGAAAAGTACTTTTCTCGTAGGAGCGGACTTCGACTGCATGTACGCGATTTTCATTTGCGTGAGTACGCCATGGTGTATTTCTTTATGTTGTCATTTTTTCAACTAACCTATTAGCATTGTACAACTACGAATAACCTATTTCCGATTGATGACTATGTCTACCTCAACAAGGAATCAATATGTGGAGTCTAGCTGATGCAATAGTGACACTAGACTCGATAAACGCTTTAGTTGTCATTATCTTTTTTATTTTTTAGCGGTCTATGATTTTCTCTCTCCTCGTTCATTTGGATTTACTGCTCCAACTATTGCGCTCCGCCATAAACATCAATATACTTCAGCTGAGGATGAGCAACACGCAATACAAAAAAGATAAACTACTAAAAATTACAGTATAAAATATTCAAAAAGTAAGTAATATAATTTCAAATCTCACACTATTTTTTGATATGAGCTCGGATGCATGAGGAAACTATTGCACCTCATTTTCGATATTTTCATTCTTTATGATTTCGTCAAACTCACGGTTGCTGCCATCTTGTAACTTGTCTATCAAACCACGAATCTCATTTCCCATTGGTTCTTTTGATCTCTGCACCTTGGATCAGGTCAGTCAGCCGGCAGCATTGACTCACTCTTCACTCTCTTGGTATTGATGTGTGCTGTATCCGCGAAACGCGCATACGAAATAACAGCGTTGTAACGGATCTTCGACTTTCTGGTTCTGAATCTGTTTACAATGACCACACTCTTCGCGTTTTCAGTGGCTCAAGGTATTTACGATGTATGTATCGTCCCCAGCAAACACGCTGAAGTTAATCTACGCGACTGGATACCATTGAACAGCCGCATGTGTGCAGTTAGACTTCGAACCTATATTGGGGTTTAAAGGAACCACATGAAAGTAAGACGCCTTTTCATCTCCTCTGTTTATTCTCCTGCTGACTGCAGTTTGAAGGGTTCCAAAGACGATTTCCATCACCTTTCATCTCCCCATTGCGGAGAACACTGTCACCGTGATTGTTGCTGGTGGCTTGAATGCCCAAGTAGGTCGTCTTTCAGAATATGAAGTAGTATTGCAGACGTACTCTTAGGACAGCGAGTCTCATGTACAGACCGAAATACCTGTAAATCAAACCGAGATTGTTCTCCGGTATTGTATTTACAGAGACTCGTACT
>CALYDF020006163.1:0-13698 GCA_944474145.2 Dicrocoelium dendriticum
ATCACGAATGGGCGAACCAGCAGTTCATTGTGAGAGGCACATAGGTGTGGACACACCGAGTCTATTACAATGTATGCATGCTTTGCTTTGAATGGAATGAATGGATAAGCACGCATGCGGAATTGATGAAAAATTGACGTCATGAAGAGTGAGAAGACTGTGTAACCCACAGTTGTCATCCTCATAACCTATAGGCACACAACACATCAGCATCACTACACATTAGCTGAAAGTGAGAAACAGACATCAACCATTGTGCCGCAATACGCAACGATAAGATGTATGAAAACCAAGGTACCGGAAATTATAGAATATACACGACTACTATACCCACGCCTTCGTCAGCTGCTCCAATCATGAGCACTTCGTATGCCGTCAACACGTATGTGAATGATCACAAAATATAACATCGCCGAAGGAAGACACAATGTGGGAGAGATAATGGATAGAGGTCCGTACAACATAACTTACCAGGTCAACACAGAATGTGGAGGCTGGGTTTTCAAAACGTCGGAATACTCGGCGGCGGAGAGTATCGAACAAAACGATGGATCCATCAGTAAGTGGAACAGCCAACGTGTCACTGTAGGAAAACAGAGTGGACGACAATAAACAGGAAACCCACTGCCCTGATGGGAAGATTTCGTGAGAAGATAGACATGTCATTGATTGATGAGGAAAACGCTTGGTAGAAATACTCACTTGTCACCATTAAATCGAGAAAAAAGAGCATCAGACGGAAGTGTAGCTGTATCCAATAGGTCACCGTTAAGGAAAGACCAAAATCGAACCTCGGTACCTGCGACAGTCACAGTTTGGCGATTGACGTGATTCGCAGCTATCCCGACTACTGCGCTGACATGCGCTAAAACAATAACAAGCAGATGAGAGATAAGTACCACGTTGTGTTTGGAATTACAGTTGGCTCAGCTACACATAGTAAGGAGAAAAGCTGGTCAAAATATTTACTCATACTAACTGACTATTAGGCAGAAGCAAAATTGCAAGGAAACAGCTAGGAGATTCGTACCGCGAGTAAAAGTGCGCTCTGTTTGCCACCGACGCGAAACGGAGGGATAGAGTGCTATGGAACGCTTGGCAACACCGTACAACATGTATTCTGCGAACAACGCGATACTCCAAACAAGCGTTTCAGCACATCGACAAACCGGGTAGCGGATACGTCAATGGCTTTTGGCACAACTATATATATATATATATATATATATATATATATATATATATATATATATATATATATATATATATATATATATATATATATATATATATATATATATATATATATATATATATATATATATATATATATATATATATATATATATATATTACAATGAGCGCCTCATGATGAGGTTGATGTTACATTGATGATGCTTCTTCACCCCAGCTGGGCCAAATCGACTTACACTTAAACTGTTTCCTTTTACTCTGAACACAAGTGTTTCTACCTTATTTGATTTATTCAGTTCTGTTATTCTACTGAATATGTCGTGCCAGTTCCGCGCGTTTGCTTTCCCTCAAATTATATGTTGGTTGTTTGATATCCCCGGTGTGGCTGCGAATGATGTGAACGTTAACAAGGTGCTTACCTGTCTAACAACCTCCACCTCGATTACTAGCTCCAGGAGATTGTGAATCGTCAGTGAGAAGCTACGGGGTGCACGGTCCTCGTAGTTGTGCTAGGCTCAAAGAGTGGTTCCATCCGGTGTGGAGCAAAGTACCACCCATGCACCGCCTTGTGAATGTTTGGTAGGCGTGATTGCCTGCATAGATAGACAAGAATGCTGCTGCTGTGCGTGTTAAAGGAGTTCGGGCCGGCTCGCTTGATGAACTATGCTCCCATACACAAGCCTCCCGGTATTATTCCTTCGGGTTTACACTGGATATGGGGTGTGTGGTTGGAGCTGTGGGTGGTGCAGCGCAAGCCATCCATGGTCCCTCTGTAGGCGCAGGCCTCCTGTGGCTGTCCCCGGGGAGTCCGCGGTGACCAGCAAATCAGGAAACGGATGCTGACAACCATATTGCAACAAAAAACGCCACATCGCACTGTTCTATTCACGATTTATCCTCTTCGTGTAAAGGGACAGGATAATTAACTCAACGAAGCGAAGCAGCAGAGCAGGCCAAAATATAAACGAAATAACACTCAAAGCACTGAGTTCCCTGTATCATCCTAAATAAGACAATGAGAAGACAGTATTGAGAGATGGAACCATTCTGTGTTTTCTGCTAACTCGCAAACTAACAACATAAATCTGAATCATGTGACAGAAGAATCGAAGGTGCCAGCATCATCTATCGACAGATATGTAATCAAAACAGGCCATCCGATCGACCCTGGATCAACATTGACAGTTATGTTTCGAAATGAAAACTCTAAAGTGTTGACGTTCGCTGAAGCTGTGGCATTTAACCGGCATCGCCCTATCCTTTGCGTGCAGAAACAGGTAACAGTCTCCCTAAAGCTTCCTTGGGGCTCATGACCCTAAGGTCGAACTCGTCGATTTGGTATTTTTGCGTCTACGTAATTTCCCTTTGTGACCAGTTTCAAACCTTCGATGTTGCTGTCACGTGATTCATTTTTATGTTGTTAGCCTGCAAGTACGAAATGGTTCCATCTCGAAATACCAGTCTTCTAATTGTCCTATTTGGATATGGAACTCGTCGTCAACAGCAAGTACGTACCATCATAGGACTGCTTCCGGAAATCGAACTGGACATTAACACAAATGAGAGAACACTAAAATAGAATAGAAATCAAGGACAGCGTATGGTGGACAGGAGAATTGAAGGAAACATGTGTTCGAGTCGGAAACCATGGTTGAGAACACATGGATGGTTAAATGCATTCAGTCGTGCGTGAGCCCACTTCTGTGGGACTGTAAAGTGTTAGAGAACATAACAAATGCGAATGTTACTTTCTTCGTCCCATTGACTATAAACGATGGACGAAGTGAACGAACAACTGAGATTCCCGAGGTGACCCCAAGCAGATTCCATCGGAATTTTGCAGTCACGCTCCTGAGCTCCCCACTGATTCGCCGGCCAGACTGAAGGGTTACAGTCTCTGAATATCCTAACGGGTAGGCGGAAGAATATTTTCATGAACCCGCGAAGTCTCATCATAAGCGCTTTTTCTGCCTGCTTTAATTTTTCCGCTACTTCAGGTCCCTTTCTCCCGAATCAACTAACTTCGAAATTAATGTGAAGGATGCACGTGAGTTGTGAACAAATCAGATGTTCGTTGTGCACTGGTTCTTTCGACAAACATGCCCTGAGCCACATCGGTCAATAAGCAGAACGGACTATCGCACTTCACTGTACTGGAACCGACGAGTGCTGTGTGTTTCACTACCTGGACCATAATCCGCTAATGATGACTATACTCATCGAATCTGTGGCGATACCGGCTCAATAACTTGGTACAGTTAAGATGTCTGTATTGCGCTTAGTAGAAATGCTGAATGGAATCTACTCAACTTGCAACTTTAGTAGTTGGCAGGCATTGACTAGAAAGAACGAGCGTTCTACAGTCTTGGTGTTTGCTTCCATTTGGTTGTCTGAAACATTCGTTCTTTAGCTGTGTGCCGAGCAGCAGCATCGCGACAAGACTGGACCTTAACGTGGTCCGATGGTTTGTGTACCTCAGTGATCCATTGAGCTATGCTGGATGGTGGTTTTTGCACCTTCAGAGCCACTCATACCAGAATGGTCAATGGTTAGAGGCCAGACAAACTCAGTCCCCTGGCCCTCCACGTTGGAGGTTGGAGTGACGGTGGCTCCTTACTCCATAAAACGGGCTCTCTGTAGTCCAGTGCCAAAACCCCGCTGCCTTGCGGCAAGGTTTTTGAACCAAAGGTTTTAGTTGATAACCCTAATTGTTCTCCTGTCTAGGCCTGGGCAACCTGACAGTATTCTGCCCACGCAATACAATGAACTTTTCTTCTAACAATTTCTTGATGTTCTGGCAGGCGCAAAGAATAATCACTAGCGCTCTATCTGCTGCATCGAGCAGGGTGGATAGGGTATGGATGCTACTGCTCAGGCCTTCCCGTCTTCTTATCCTCCTTCATGTGCTTTTTCATCCTTATCGTCCCGCTGCAACTTTACTTTTATCCCCCCATTTTCAATGCCCCAATTCTTGACCCTCTTCCACCTTGCTTCAATAGTCGCTTATCTTCTAGTTTCAAACCATACACAGTCGCAAGGCAACGCTTCAATACAGTCGACAAGCTCATGTTCAACTAAGCGGACAACGTCAGTTCATCCGTTTCCCTTTGGAGTCCTCGCGTCTCGCTAAGACTAACATACCTTAACATGTGCAGTTTGCTACAGTTTCGTCAACAGGCAGCACTTGCCCACAAACTACAGACCCTATGGATCGATAATTGCTGTATATCAGAAACTCGCCTGCAGGATTAGAGCTCATTGCTGACCTTGTGATCAACCTCATGCGACAATGGTGCCACATTCTCATTGTGCCTGTCTAGCAATGATGCAGTTCCAAATGCCGGTCAAGCTGGCGTCGGCATTGTTTTGTCCGCGGGGTGAAGCTGCCCTGATCGATTGGATCCCAGTCAACAGTCGGATGTGCACCGTTAGACTAGCTGGTTCGTTCCATGCTACGAAGTCGCGCGGGAACAAACGGTGCCTGTTTGTCATCGCGGCCTACGTCTTTAAAAATTGTAGCAATGATTCGGTAAAAGATGATTTTTATCAGCAACTTCACGATATCCTTCGTTACAGAAGAAGCAGGGATACTGTGGTGTTGACTGGCGATCTAAAGGCCCAAGTCGGATAATTGTCCTCTGATGACCTTCATCTGGGTGGCCAACATGGTGTAGGCTCCTGTAGTGATGACGGTGAGCGATTGCTACAGCTGTGAGAAGATGCTCGTCTCTTTCTCGCGAGCACTAACTTTCGACACAGCACCCGCAGAAGCGTGAATTGACGTCCATCAGCTTCGCACCAGCCATGGACGCAAATCGATCATTAGCGATCAGTTACCGCTGGAGAGGCTGGGTCCAAAATTGTCGCTCGATTTGGAGCACGAGCGTGGACTCGGACCAACCACTTGTGTGTACCGACCTCAGCGTGCGTTTCGGTGGACGTCCGCAACGTCGCTCTGAGCGCACTGACACCAGCCAGCTGGCGAAGCCACGTGTTCTGAATGCGTATCAAAGTGCGCTGACATCCGGGCTGAGTAAGCGCCCACTGAACACCGTCGAAGATCACTGGTCGCATATTCGCCAAACGTTACTATCAGCAGGCATGTCTTCATGTGGCAAATCAAACTGCCAAACTGGACATTGCGTCTCTACAAAGTCTGGAACTTATGGATGCTCGCAGACGTATTCCGGCAGGAATCGAATATAATGAGGCTGGAAAATCTCAGGGCAAAACTACGTGCTAGCCTGAAGGAAGACCGCGAAGGCTGGTGGTCTCATGGTGCCTCGATGGAAACAGCCGCTATCGTTGGTAATCATCGTAAGTTATTCCGTCTGATACGGGAAACAGGCAGCAGGAGACCTCGAGTTAGGGAGACCATACGCGACGAGAGTGGGCAGCGGATGCATAGCCTGTCAAAACGCTTGGAGCGTTGGGCCGAACACTTTCCAAGGCAATTTAACCAATCTGTTATCGCTTTCTTTTTCGGGCATTGAGCGCTCTTTTCCCTATGCCGTCTCTTTGGATCCAGCCTCACATGCAGAAGTTGAAGGAGATCAGGCTGTTGAAATTGCATAAGGCCGCAGGGTCAGATAGAATGCCCCCCAACCCTCTTCAAATTGGGGACGTGCTCTCGCAGATCATTTACACAAGTTACTAGTGGAACTTTGGGAGCAGGAGACTGTCCCGACAGACTAGAGCCGCTCCGTTATAGTCCAAGTTTTCAAGGGGTGCTGCCGTTCGGAATGTGGCAATCATAAAGGGATCAGTCTGATCACAATTGCCTCTAAATTGCTAGCGTCTGTCATTCTCCACAGGCTGACGGGCACTTGTGAATGCCAGATCCGCCAAGAGCAAGCCATGTTTCGTGGAGGGAAAGGCTGCATCGATCACATCTTCCCCTTGCGTCAAGTGTAGGAGCACCGCCATGTTTATTGTCGACCCACCGTTGTCGTGCTAATGGACACCAAATGTGCCTTCGATTCGGTTAATCAATGTGCCCTTCGGGACTGTCTGCTGAGAAAAGTTGTGCCTGCGCTGTACTCACATAGTTCGGGTAGAATGAGGGTTTATGGCAAACTGTCGCCGCCCTCCAATATTACGACCGGTGTGAGACAAGATTGCTCGCTGTCACCTATCCTATTTAACTTCGCTATTGATGAAGGCATGGAAACAGCATTCGAAGAACACGACCTAGAAAGGGTGGATATATTACCTTGTGAGCGACTTCTTGACTTGGAGTAGGCGGACGATATTGTCCTAATCTGTGACTGCTCCCAAACATGCTAAGCAGCACTGGACCGATTAGCACTGGCTGTCAAACGTTTTGGGTTATGCTTCGCTCCATCGAAATGCTAAGTGTTTCTCACCCTTGGTGGTGATCAGTTAGAATTCGTTTAGCAATTCAAGTACCTGGGCAGCTATATTAGCACCCGTAGGATTGAAGATGAGGTTATGAACCGTATAGCAAAAGCTAGAGGTGCTTTTGCCAATCTCCGTCGCCTGTGGCGCAGACGCGACATTGCTCTCGTCCTGAAGAGCAGAGTTTATAACGCAGCATCCGTTCAACTCCCTATATGGTTGGGAAACCTGGCCCATCAGGTCAACAGACATAAACAGACTAGTCACGTTCGATCATCGCTGCCTTCGCAGCTTAGCTCATGTCTGGTGGGAGCACTGCGTGAGCAATGAGCGTGTTCGGCGTCGCGTATTTGGTGCAGGAAGAGCGAGTGAACCGCTCAGCACCATTATATCACGCACTAGGGTCCGTTGGCTGGGCCACGTATTGCGCATGTCAGCACACCGACTCCCGCAACGTGCACTGTTTGCGCGCCGAGGGGCGGTTGGAAGAGGAGGGGAGGAGGCTAAGTGATGACTTGGTCGAGAGAAATGAAAACCCTTACTTCGGAGTTGGCGTCGGTTGGTGCATCCCGACAGTTTGGATGGGGTCCTAAGGACAATGAACATGTTTGGTTGGACACACTTGCTGATATGGGTAGGAGCCGGCCCCAATGGCGTTTGTGTTGTGAATTCCTTTGTCCATCCCCCCCTGCTTAGCCTCCCCGTCCCATCACGATCTTATTCGCTAGGCATTATATAACGCTTTAAGGCACGATAGCGGGCTGTTAGCTCTTCGGAACGATGTCCATGCGTTACTGAGGACTAAGCCGGCGTGCCAATGTTGTACATTTTTTGCTTCTTCTTCATTTTAATATGGCGGCACAATAAATGAGGTGTTTTCCACCTGCAGTTAACGTGTATAATGAATGAATGAATGCAGCAAAGATGTAGCTGTGTTGCTGGCGACATGGATACAAAGGGATCGCCAAATTTAAGAGGCCGTTTTGGGATCGGTGTGCGCGGGAGAGATATCGGTGACATGTCCTCAACAATGTGCCGACCACAGCCTATATACAGTTGGTCCGGTAGCGCTCTCCAACCCTATAATGTGTACTGAAGAAGTACATTCAGAACATCAGTTTCTTAAATGTCATTGTTATCCGTTAAAACCACATAGTCATCCAATACCCAGAAAAACACCACACTGCGGTTTCGACCAGTTGGGTCTCGTTAGTAGCGCGCATCCATCGGCTCCAGCAAGATCCGAACCCATGACAACGAGCAGCCAGCAGCTTATACCACTGAGCTGTGGAGGGCGGGGTCGATAAACTCTCCATTAATTAATATTCGTCTTAATAATTGTCTAGTGCCGTGTCGGACAGAATAACAACAATGAATATTTCTTAGAAACTCGAGATACAGCCCTCTTAAGGAGGCGTGATCAGTCAGTGGAAGTAGTGTCTTGCGTGCTAATCCTGTCCTCTGCATTGTTCGTAACTTGTATGGCAGTTGAGGACAAGACGCGCTATATCGGAGCTAGCTTGTGCATCACGACGGTCCGCCGCTGTCCTTCATGACTTAGTGGCAAAACCTGCTGGCTTGTGGTACAAGCCGCTCTTGGTCATGGGTTCAGGTTCTTATGGTACTAATGGATGCGCACTACTGGTGAGACCAAACAGGTCGAAACGGCCGGCTAGTGCTTTTCCAGGCATGTGGAAGACTATTTCATTCGGTGGCTATTGCGAGTAGTTACGCCGAAAATCCCGTACTAATGAGTATATCCATTAAAAGTCACAGGATTGTACGTGAAAAGCATGAAGGCATCACATTTGCTGTCAATGTTTCGAAACTGCTCATAAATGGCTGTCTAATGGTTCATGGTAGTATCATCAATTAAAGTTACTCTGACTTCCACCCTGGTCGATGATGTGTTGACCATATACACCACATTCGGCCTACAGACGGCGCATTCTGGTGCTCTCCTTTCATTTGACCGTCTTCGAACTGCGTTGCTCATATTGGTCTGTGGCACAGCATATTTTCGCAGAAAAGGTCAAGAGAACCTCTATCCAATCTGCGAAATCCCTCTATCACGACTCATGAGGCTTAATAAAAGTCTACGGGTAGCTGCCTCCTAAGGTACTCACGAAAGTTCAGTTGCACCAAAGTTACTCTTTAGTTCGTTTTCCCCTCAGCTGTGTGATGGAAACGGACATAAACGACTATTCACGCAGTCGCTTATAGAATGGAGAAAATGCTAGGTGACCAATATGTGGACTACACAGTTCTCTATAAATCAGACCAAGCTGTCATGGAAGCAATTCCGAAACAACGGACGTAGAATGTTGCATTATTGGCATGTCCTTCGCAAGACACAGTTGAGAGACTTAGCTGACACGCCTGTGGTCCTAGAAATCGCCGTTTGGCCGTGCAAAAGTATTGATCGGATTCGCTTTTCAAAGTAGCTATATCAACTCTGGCAGCCAAATCATATTAGTAAAATCTGTGGAGTTTTCACGGAATGGACGGGATACCAACCAGTCAGTTAAGAGAAGGGTGTAGAACACCGTATTGCGAGCAGAAAACATCTAGAGATTGACCACCTTTTTATCTCCAGTGCCTGCGGAGTAATGCTCACATCTGGTTAGAGTATTAAACGAGCAATGCTGACGTGCACCGATTGGTATTTTGACGGAAATTCAACTGGTGCAGCACTGCATTGTCCAGTGAAGTTGGGTCGCTTACGTTGTCCGGGTCATGTCTTGCGTAGATAGATTGATCGTCTAAGTTTCAGTGCACTACTTGTTGTAGACGCACTCAATCGGGTGAAAGGCGAGCTGGCACCGATGATGTTGCAAGTGGCTGCGATGTGTGCCACCTCCTTGGGGGGGGGGGGGGTGGGGCCGCATTGGTGATTCTAGAGCTTACATGATTTAGCTAAGCCATGGGGTAGACGATGTCCGGATCAGATATCTCCGTTCTCTCGTTAATACCTCTCCTGTTCTGGTCGCAAGCAACCAAAGCATCCCACGTCTATACACCATAAAATATCATTGTCTTTTTGTCTTACAAGTTGTCCTGTCTACATATATTTTTGAAATTTGTCACAGAGTAAGAAGACCATGCTTTTACGCTCTCCAGCTCAAAATACTCTCCGTACACCCCGTTCTCTAGTCTTACGATTTGTAACTATGAATACTTCCCATCGGTTATACTGTGCCGCGCAATTTCTCCGGACTCCATCAAAAGGATTACACTCCTCTGGTTGGCTCACTAAAATGTATACATCTATGCACTGGATTAGGGAAAGTAACTGCCGTTGAGGTTATCGTTAATAAGCATTAGGACACATGCTTCAATTTTTCAGCTAAGATACTGAACGATCCCACCCGCGCCCTACACAGTTCAAGGAAATAATGTATTTACCTTTTCATCGTGGTCAAAATGTAAAATTTTATTTCCGCTCATTTCATCGCTTGTTAGTCGACCAAAAATCAAGGATGCACCAGTTGCGAGACCGTTTGCTTGAGTAAAAATGCACTGGTTTTTCTTGTCGCTTTGCACCGATGTTATGCAGTGGTATATGTGCAGTGTTAGTGTAGATCGCTGAAAATGCACCAACCCGGGTGTATAAAGCAAGCTGACAGACTTCAAAACTGATTACCCATGCCTACTTTTTCGCGACGCCATTCCCACCATATACGACGTTATGTACTATGTCATTTTATCCAAAATTGCAAGTATTATTATTGTTATCGGGACAGTGAGAGTTTTGTTACTGGATCCACTGCAATTCGGTGTTCGAAAGGAGTAGCACCTCTGGTAGGGAACCTGCCTTACCCATCGGGGTAGTCCGCCTATCTTTGGTCTCCACGTGTCACCCAGCTCTCTCTTACGGCTCCAAGAAACTGGTTGCACGCGGCAGTGGTCACCCCCGGTCAACTGTCAGGCAGGCGGGCAAAACCAGGTGAGAGTAGCCGGGAATACTATTCCCGGAGACTTTGTGCTCGCGTGCAACGTCAGTCCTGACAACTGGGCGGAAGAGATCGACCCTTGATCCAACGGCTAGAAGTTAAGACAATATCCCAGATCTCTGCTTCCTTGCGGATAGCAGTTGGCTGTGAAAAAGCTAGAGATGAACCCTCGAACAGAAGCCGGATGAGATTGGGATTTTCATACGTAACCATAATCCCCACGAAACTTCATGACATATCCGTTACCCGCGATTCTTCTCATGCTATGGCGTTCCCGGTAGGCGAGGCGCTCTGCGCTAACCCAGTGGCCAGAGTGACAAATAAGCTAGCTGGGTCCCTCAATCTCCGGAAGCCACTATTCAGTGGATGCTGGAATGTCAGAACCCTGCTGGATGTCGGCAGCCAAGCAATGACGATGCGCACAGCATATGACTATCAGATGGACATAGCATGCCTATCAGAATCTCGAATAGCTGGCTATGGCTCTCGACAAATCATTCCCCTGGTGTAGACACCTCATATTGGCTTTATCACAGTGGGCCGGAAGATCATTCTGGCAATCAAGGGGTCGCCATCGCTCTCAGCTGCCAGGCACACTACGCTCTCCTTTTATGGAAGCCAGTATCAGCTACAATAACAGTTGCATGCTTCAAAGGTCACCGATGAATCTGATCATAACCTCTGTCTACGCACCAACAGTACTCTCAGGGAAAAGAGACAAAGACGAATTTTAGGATACACTACAGACAGTGGTGAACCATGTTGCAAAACGCGACATCCTCATTATTGTTAGGGACTGGAATGCACGAAACGGTCCCAGAAACGATCAAACCCGTCAAATACTCGGGAGATACGCCCTTGGAGAGCGCTGTGATAATGCAGACCGCTTGCTCAGCTTCGCTGATCTTAACCGGTTGTGCGTAACCAATACTCGCTTCAAACATCCCAGGAAGCATCTTCTGACGTGGTACTCAAACAATGGTCGTACAGCAAGCCAGATAGAATACATCTTAATCTGATCCCGGTGGATATCCTCCATCGATGACTGTCGAGCGTACAGAGGGGTTGAAACAGGCAATAAAGGTGGTTCGGACCACGTACTCCTGCGCGACAAATTCAGACTCCGCTTGACAACGCGCCGAAAGACCCTCCCATCAAAGCGTATCAACACTGCCTCACTAGAAAATACTAACTGCTGCCCATCCCTTGAGACAGCAATGGAAGTGGAAGTCTCTGCCAGTGCACCAAGCCTCGTAATTGCAGAAGATGAATCGGTTGACGCTCGTTGGTCTAGATTACAATCGTCAGTTCAAAGCGCCGCCTTATCTACCCTGGGCTCTACCTCTAAGCCTGTGAAGGACTGGATCACTGAAGATACTAGCCGCTTGTCCGCTAAAGCGAGAGAAGCGCATCTCACGAATTCCCCAGACAACCGTCGCTTGAGACGTGAGGCAACCCGCTTAGCACGGAATGATCAAAACCGCTATTGGTCTGATATTGCAAGCAAGATGGAAGCTGCATCAAATTCTGACAATTTGGGTCATCACTTTCGTCTCGTACGTTTAGCTTCAAGCAAGCGTCATTCACCCCAGCCGATATTGCGCAATTCGGAAGGGCAAATCATCCCCGATACGGAAGGAAAACGTTCCAGATGGGTAGAGTATTTTAGCAACCTCCTAAACCGCCCATTACATACCACCGCACCCATTTTAGCATTAATCCTGCCAGGATATGAGGCGAATTGCTCACCGCCATCTCTCACAGAAATTGCAGACATCGCTCGTCACCGGAAGCTAAAGAAAGCCCCGGGGAACCGGACGGAATTCTAGCGGAAATTTACAAATCTTGTCTACTAGCTCTCCTTGACCATTTGCACGAGCGCTTCTGGTCAATAAGGGAGATGGAAATATGTCCTTACTCGTGGAGCACTTCATTACCACTGCCATTTCCCAAGAAAAGTGACTGTGTGCAATAATTATCGCGGGACTAGCCTAATCGATGTGGCTTGCTTTCCCGCTTTGCCAATGAAAGGAATCTGCGAACTCGCCATAACCAAAGTGGCTTTCGTCCAGGCAGAGGATGCACTGACCAAATCTGCACTCTACGTCGACTTGTCGAACACCGGTACCAGTTCCAGCAATCCACGTTTGTGTGCTTCGTTGATTTTCGAGTTGCCTTTGACTCAGTTGACCGCGAAGCACTTTGGAGAATTCTATTTTCCGATAGTGTGCCGGTTAAACTCGTTAACTTGATGAGATCATACTACCGTTGCATGAAGGCCCGGATTCTGATCTATGGAGAAGAAACAGAGGGATTCGACATCAATACTGAAGTCCGGCAGGGTTGCTCACTTTCACCAGTGCTGTTCACCTTCGCAGTCGACTGTTATGCATCATGCCCTTGAGGGCTATCGAGGTGTCCAAGTTAGCCCTGACTTCTGTCTGTCAGATCTAGAATCTGCTGATGATATCGATATCCTTGCGGAAGATGCTATATTACTACAGTCAGTGCTAAATCGCGTCGACCAATCATCCTCTATGATCGACCTCGAAATTAACAACAGCAAGACGAAGTACTTCGCATCGTTAGCTACCCAGTCCGCCCCGTCGCTCTCAACAACTCTCAACAACTCATCGTATATGTTCCTGAGTTCGTTTTTTGGATCCATTATACCCCCCAATGGTCAGGCTACATCCGAAATCCGGAATCGTGTTGACAGCGCTAGAACAGCCTTCTTACAACGGAGAAACACATTGTGGCGAAGGACGAAAATTAGTCTGAGAACGAAGATCCGAGTATTCTCAGCAAGCATTCGTGCCATTTTACTCTATGGTTGCGAAACATGGCCGCTGCGATCCGAAGACAGCAGGAAGCTGGAAGTCTTCGACCATTGGTGTCTAAGGCTTATCTTGAAAACGCAGTGTCATGAGCGTATCACCAATAACGAAATCCGGAAGCGCTGTTACGGTCTTCCGAAGTTCACAAAGCTCATCCAACGCCGCAGACTTCAACGGTTCGGTCAGGTCCACCGCAGCCTAGACATTGACTTCATTATGGCCGTGGTTTCACCCTCGCCTTGCCAAGCTTGGTGTCGTCGTCGTAGTGGACAATTGAAAACGTGACTCACTACAGTGAAATCCGATGTCGATCTTCTGGGACTCCATGTTGTGCATGGTGCTCGTCACTGGAGGAA
>CALYDF020006164.1:0-13691 GCA_944474145.2 Dicrocoelium dendriticum
GGAAGAAACTCAGTTTCGTAAACTTCGACGTCGATTGACCCGAGAGGTCCATCGCAATAAAATTCATGGTTGACGGAGAAGGCGAAGCAGATGGAATGCTACGCCGAAAGCTGCCAACACAAGGAATTCTTTGACTCCTTTAAGGCGGTGTATGGACCGAGATTAGAGCCGCTGAGGACACTGATCGATGGTTGTTCAGGCGCTACATGCACAAAGACTGCAGACGTAATGCGGATTTGGCCAAATCGCTTTGACTGTTCCTTGAACAACCGTTCAGAGATCAACTGACCTAAATTGACTTGCCTGAAGGAGCACGATGTTAAGACGGGTCTGGCGGACACGCCGAGAGTGAATGAGACGCAGAGATCACTTGCTCAGCTGCGAAACGGCAATTGTGCTGGGGGCCGATAGGATCCAGCCTGAAATATTGAAACACGGCGGACCCGCGTTGTTGACTGCGCTGCACCACTTGGTGCAAAGTGTATGGATTGAGGAGGACGTGCCTCCTGAGCTGATGGATGCCCTTGTGCTACCACTGCACATGGGTAAAGGGAGCAAGCTATGTTGCACGAATTATCGTGGCATCAACTTGCTGAGTTGTGTGGGCAAGGTGAATGCTCGAATCCTGCTCAACCTCCTCGTCAGTCAGGTTCTGGAACCGGACGTGGCGGAAGAGCGGTGTGGATTCCGTTCGGGTCGCAGCACTATAGATATGGTGTTTTCGGCTCGTCAGTTGCGGGAGAAATGCCGAGAACGACACCATCCGTTGTACTCGCTTTTTGTTGATTTCACCAAGGCATTTGATATGGTGAGTCGCGAGGCATTGTGGCTAGTGTTGGGTGAGTTTGGTAGCCCGCGTAAATTTGTAAGTTTAATTGATTGTCTGCACAGTGGTATGCGGGCGAGGGTGCAGCTGAGTGGAGAGACCTCGGATGACTTTGCAGTTGTCACTGGTGTGAAGCAAGCCTGTGTCTTAGCTCCTGCCCTGTTTAATATATCTCCTCATTCCATGATGTCTTGTGTTTTTGAATCGGCTTGTGCTAACGTTGTTCGTGTAGAGCGCCGTATTGTTGGTGAGTTGCTGAACATCCGTCGTTTCGGTGAGAGAACTCTATTCAGTGCGACAGCTATCCGTATGTTGCTATTTGTTGACGGGTGTGCGTTGTTTTCACACAGCGTGGCTGAATTGCAGCATATGACTAGTGCTCTGGCTTCGACAGCGGCCAAATTCGGGCTCACCATCAACACAAGCAAAATTGTCTAACACTTTTAGTCTTCACCGGAGGTGCAATCTTCAATATTGCCGCAAATCAACATTGGTGCTGAAGTATTGGAAACCACACCCCGCTTCTGCTACCCTGGGCCCCTGTTTGACAAAGGAACAAACGAAAGGCGTATGAACTGAGCAATCAGTCACCGGCTCCCAATGGGCGCGATTCCCTGAATTCGCTCCGCTGCCTTGCGGGCAGGCTATTAAGCCAAAGGCTGGGGGGGGGGTGTCCCCTAAGTCAACACCCTACTTCGGCTTGGGCAACCGGGTAGTATCTCGCCCTCTGAGGAAACCATGGACATTGTTGTGTTGTGTTTTATTTTACTGTTTCTGTACCTTCGTTTGAATCCCATGGTTTCTGATGGCATTATGTCTGTTAACAGACTTTTGCAAATATATATATATATACATACCTTTCGAGTGGGATGTCGACTGATCAGCAGCTACATGTTAAGTTGCGTATTCGCGTATCGAAGGCAGCGGCGACATTCGGGAAGCTTGAGTACCGAGTGTTGAACGACCATCAGCTTACCTTTGGCACGAAGCTGATGGTGTACAAATCCATGGTGCTGTCCATTCTTCTATACGGCAGTGAAACGTGGACGATGTACCGGCGGGACGTGCGATATCTCGGGCGGTTCCATTAACAGCATTTGTGACGGATTCTGCGCGTTGGGTGGTGCGACAGAGTTGCAGACGCGGAAGTGTTGCGCCGTAGTGGAATGTATGCAGTGGACTGCATACTTTTACTGAGACACCTGAGGTGGCTTGGTCATGTGAGCCGTATGGATTCAACACGGAAACCGAAACCACTCTTATACGGGCAGCTGAGTATTGGGAAGCGGCACGTTGGGAAACCAAATTTACTTTACCAGGACATGATCAAATTGAGCCTCTCAAGTTCTAATCTTGATTGCAGATCATGGGAATCGAAGGCGGTTGATGGGGATGCATGGCACAATCTGATCACGAAGGCAGTTATCGAAGTGCAGGAGAAAGCCCTCATACATGCAGAGCAGAAGCAGCAAGTGCGGAAGCGGCAAGCGCTGATGGGATGTTCTCCATCGACATCGAGCGCATGGTGCTGTAGCACATGCGGTCACGAGTACCTGAGTCAGACAGGCTTAGTGAGCCATGAGCGAGAGCACTTGGGACCACTACCGAAGCAACGACCGGTCCTGCAGAGAACGTAGGCAGAACCGGCGCAGCGTTTTTAGGCACACTGCATTCGATTTACTAACGGCGTGCATGCATGTTAAGTCTCTTTATTTCAGGTGGTGGGTTTTCAATTCTGTCCTAATGCTTTTCTTTCTCAAATGAATGTCCACCTGTACGCTATTCTATAAACCTGCACAACTCGTTTAAGCCAATTGTGGTTAATTTTGATAACACTTTCTTGTTTATGTCATTTCCGTAAAATATACTTTCTGACCTCGTGAACTTATCTCGGATCCTTTGTTAACAATTTATTTCATATGCTCATTAATTTGAGATTTTTGTCACGTTTCCTTATGCCGTACTCGATTTCTTTTCTTTGTTATCTTTCTCCCAAGTGATTGACTGTTGTTTGACATCCCCGGTGTGGCTGCGCTTGATGTGCATGTTGACAAGTTGCCTACCTGTCTATTACCCACTACCTCGTTCATACTGGCTCTATGATACAGCTGGTCGTTGCTGGATGGGACGGGGTGCACGGTTCTTGTGGCCGTGTTAATATCAGTGTGTAGCGGACTACGGTCCAGCCACGGTCTTATGTGTGTGATTGATTCCCCAACTACAGCGTGCTTGTGTTTGCCTGTGAAGGAGTGTAGGCCGGTGCCTACCTGTCTATTACCAACCACCTCGTCCATACTGGCTCTAGGAGGATGCTGGTCATTGCTGGAGGGGACGGGGTGCAGGGTTCTTGTGGCCGTGTTAAAATCAAATTGTAGTTCCATGCTCTCAGTGTGGAGCGGACTACGGTCCAACCACCGCCTTGTGTGCGCTTGATTCCCCAAGTACAGCGTGCTTGCGTTTGCCTGTGACGGAATGTGGGCCGGCTCCGTTGATGAAACTTGGCTCCCATCCACATGCCTCCCGGTCTTATTCCTTCGGGTTTACACTGGATATGGGGTGTGTGGATGGAGCAGTGGGTGATGCAGCTCAAGCCACAATGGTCCCCTGTAGGCGCAGGCGTTCTGGGGCTGTCCTAGGTAGGCCGCAGTGACAGGCAAATCCGAAACCGGATGCCGCCAACCATGTGGATGATGACAATGTACGTGTATTGTTGCTCCCTCAGCATTGTTGAAAGTGCTGTGAGGCTTTACGGTACTATTATTTTTGTGACCATGATTAGAAGCGTGTCCCCGTAACATGGCAGGATTCAGTCTCGATGTACCCAGCGCCGGACCATTGTTCTCACACCCTGCTTGGCTGGTGGTTAAGGTTTTTCATCCACCCCGAGTCTTTTATTTCTTTGGATCCAGTTGACTGTTTGTTAGACAGTGTTATCCTCTGCAACTTTCGTCGGTCCTCACGCTTTTGCAGCAGCCTTACACTGCATCTGACAAGTTGAATAGTCGTACATTCAATGCAGAAACAAACGAAATTGGTAGTTGCCTTACGTGTTGTTTACCGTTCTTAGGCTAAGAGAAGACAGCCCTTGAAATGGATTTTCCTAAAACTGTTAGTACATTCAATTCCATCTCGTATCTTTTAAAACGTTCAGTCACAAGTAACGTTCAACTGTATGATTCACGCTCAGCTCTCTGTGGGCAGGTAGTACCTACTATTGTCTCTGCCAATTCACCTCGTTTCTTTATATTTCGATCGCCGCTGTCTATCAGAGCAGTCGCTGTGGTACTGGCGCTTAGTTATGCTTGATGGAGGTTCTGTGGGCTAGGCGTGCACGTAGCACATAGACACGTCAAGACACGCACACGAGGTGAGACGAATGACGGCCGGTGGATTAAATGCGTTAGACCTAGTCGTGCAGTGCAGTGTCTGTGACGTTACCTGCACCAGTTGGCTAGTTGAAACTGTGCACAATTCTGACTTGGGTTAGTAGCGCACACCCGTCAGATGAACGGTGTTTAGGAAGGTCAAGTGAGGCGTAGTAGCGAACGAGCAGGTTGCACCGGTCAGTGTGAGGATTTGCGCTGGCGTACTGGTTGCCTACGTCACTAAACTTGGCTATTTGCATTGGGTTATCGATCAATTTCAACTGAATGCTGTGCGGGCAGTACGCTTTTATAAATGTGAGGAAGCCACCGCAAATGGCAGGGTAGAAGAACCATTGTTGTTTGACTTGATCATCTTAAGATACTCTTTCAAACTAGTGCAGTTACCAGAACATCGTTACACGCACCGACGTTGGCTGTGTTTCGAGATTTCAAATTTTCGTTTCGTTCAGCGGAACACCTGTAGAAGATTCCCAAATGTCCTGTCCTCTGCTCCCTTCCTACCGCTCCCTGCCCCTTGGTTTTGATTCCCTTTACCATGCACCCAACTCCTTTCCCTGTCCCAACCGACCTTTATTATCTCGCTCGCAGCGAAGACTGGGTCCCGAGCCAAGGTTAATTAAGTTTATTTGCACTTTAAACACGTAGATTACCTGCATTCAACCGTGCATACATTGATCTATATTTCCAGGTTCAGCTTGTCGCTTCCTGTGGCTTCGCCGCATGTTAACAGTTTGTAATGTTCCGTTTTAACTCCCTCGCCGTAGCATTCAGATATTGGGGAGCAAGACATCCCCTACATCGCATTTGACCTGACAGAGTTACAAGCTCATGTGAGTAGAGTTCACATACATGAAACCACCTCGTCCGTGAGGACAATTTTAAATGTTACGCCATGTGCAATTGAAACACTTGCAATAACATCACGGTATGTGTGCGTAACGTCCTGACCTAACACCAACGTTTCATGGCTACCTGCCTTTCCGATTGGTCATGTGTAAGCCTGTTAAAGCCACAGTACATTGAGACGCGCAAAAATTCTACGGGAATTTGAAACGCAGCTTGCTGGCTACCGTAGATTGCTGTCGTTGTTTGATTTGCCTGTGCTGGAAACACTGCTTGTTGAGGCGTGGTACGTTGTTGTTTTTCATTATTTTAAAAGTACCGTATTCCAATTCCAGGTTTGTTTGTCGGAACCGGTGGAAACGCCTTCACTCAGGACTTCCAAGGGAATTGTCGCCTACAGTGTCAACAAGCTTCCTCGTTCCAGAGTAAAGTTTTGAGTGCCGTGGACTACAGCTCTCAACAACGACTGTCTTTGGTATCCAACACAAGACTTAATACTCTTTGGTGACCGCTGTGGATCATGCAGCCCAAGAACAATCGCCTCAGGAAATCTGTAGCAACTGAAGAACCCCGACAAGCACTTGATCAAAGCGTTTCATGCTCTTGTGCACATATGAGCAGTAGGCGTAGACGTAGGGTGGGTTCTAGCAACACCCATGCAGTGTTTAAGTCAGCAGAATTAAAGAAAGAGCATTTATGCGCCGAGGCCTTTAAATCGGCCGTTTGCCATTTTCTCCTAATATCATTTTCACATTATCTACCATGTATACCTCAGTATTGCACGAGTATGCGGACAGATATTTCGTTCAATCAATTTTCATGATCACGGAGGCTCTTTACTCTATTTAACTTTGAATCTACACGCGAGACACCGCGCACGATCCGCGATGTTTTATCCTTGGACACAAAAAGCTTCATAATTGAGACGCATTTTGAAAAAAAATTGTTATAAAACCTTTTTCTTCTTCGATGGATACAACTCCTGAAGTTTAGTCCAGCTTTTTGGCATCCTTTCTCGATTGGTCAATGAAAATGAATCCTCCATTTTATACCCATTGTGCACCTTGCATTTTTACTGGTAACCCATTTGTAAATTTACAGTTGATAATGTAACTCCTGAAAATGCACCCTTTTTGTTACATAACGCTCATACTGACTTGACTTGACAATCCCAGACCTCTTTTTCAGGCCGAAACTGAAGTAATGCTGGCTAAGCTGTGTTTGGAAATGGAAGGGGTTGAAGTTCCTGAACCGCCATTGAATTTTAGTCGACCACAAGTAGTATGCATTGAGCGGCTGGATCGGTTTGTTGAAGACAGCCTTAGGGTGTTGTCTGAGGTGACCGGTCTTAAGGTTTCTAAACGTATACGGGAGAGCTATCGCCAACAAGCAGAATTACCCAGAGGCAATATGGAGTTTGTGAATGGAAACCCTGCTGATTATAGGAAATTCGTTAAGCATTTTGAATACATTATCAAACTCCGGGTCTTCGACATTGGGCAGAGATTACTATATTTGCTATATTAATGTCGTGGTCATGCAAAGGAGGCCACTAGGCAATGCGTTATGTTGCTGCTTGCCAAGGCATACGACAAGGCAAGATGCGTTCTTCGCGAAAATTTGATAAAAGTCAAGTAGTGAATAAATGACTAATTGATCGTTTATTTACTGGTTTAAGACTCCTTTCGGTTGACTCGAAAAATGTGTCCAAGTTGGATTTGAAACTATAACATTGTTTTATCGTCGCACCACAAATGTGTTTAACAGCCGATCAGAATTCCATTGCCAGCATTGAGCAAGTAGTTTGTACAGAACAAGACGGCCTGCAGGCATATGGGCAAAAGAAGCTTACTCGGTTAATTACGACGAAACAAGGTCTACTTGAACGCTTGTTCAAGAAACAGACAAATTGATCTTGTCAGATCGGAATAATGTCTGCATTTTGTGTGCAAGTAGCGCCTGAACAACCATAGATCAGCGTCCTCAGAGGCTCTAACCTCGGTCCATATGACGCATTCAAGAAGTCAAAGAGGTCGTTGTATTGGCGGGAATACGATGTACCATTACAACTGCTTCGCCTTCTCCATCCACCATGCATTTTCAATGCAACGGAGCTCTCATGTCAGCCGTCATCGAATTCGCCCAAACTTTCTCGTCTTCCCCAAGTTACTGGGGTCAGCCAAGTGTGCAGCAAATGCTGCAGTCTTCCCCGACACCAACGCGCCAATCGTCGTATTGTTTTCGTCAAACCAATCAGGCCGCTTACAGCTTGCGCGCCCGATAGTCGCCTCTGCAGCAGCTGTCACCTGGTCGCGAATGTGGTGCCACAGGTCGCCCATTGTGGCTATGCAGTCCACATCACACAGGCGTGTAGCCATCGCCTCCAGCTCAGTACGTTTCGCCGCAGTACCGAGGGAGAGAATGTTAACTTTACGCCGATTCACGGTGGGAGTGCAATACATAGATTTACGAAAATATGTGTACAGTTTGGTGCGCACCAATTCGTGATCAGTGCCACACTCAGCTCCACGCAGTACACGTGTCATGTGCACTTCACGCATACCACGCTGACGTACGATGACATAGTCGAGCAGGTGAGCGTGACCACTCCGTGGGTGCGTCCAAGTTGCTATATCACTCGCACGCAGTGCAAACCGAGTGTTCGTGTTCGTCAGGCCGTGAGTGGCACACAATGAGAGCAGCCTGTCACCGTACGCATTCGCTGAACCAATGCCATGCGGACGGTTGACATCTGTCTACACCGATGCATCACGCCCAACGCGCGCGTTGAAATCACCCAGCAGAAATGGTCGGTCGCTCCTCGGCACAGACCGTATCACGGAGGATAGCTGAGTGTAGAATTGATCACGCGTGTCATCAGGATAACACACGGTCGGACTGTATGTGCTTATACAGGTGGCAAGCTTACCTCTTCCGAGTCGTAGGCGAACAGTCATCAGTCGCGCGATGATGGCTGTTGCTTAACCCACCAGCTGGCCATGGAGGCGATCCGATATTACAAATCCGACCCCATGATCACGTGGTGCTGAGGCGGCGTTGCCCACCCAGTAGAATGTGTAGCCAGCACCTGCTTCATGCAACTTACCTTGCTCAGCGAGCCGAGTTTCACTGAGCGTCGCAATATCGATGTGGTAACGCGGCAGATCAATCGCGACCAGTGCAGTGCGTCGCGCCGGGGGCTCGCTGGAGTTCCGGTCCAGTAGTGTGCGCACGTCTAAGCACACGATGCTGTGTGCTCTGCGAGCAGGCATACGATTGCATTGGTTGGCAATCGCACGTGAGGTGGTCATTGTGCTTCGAAAGTTTGCTTGAGGGACTCCACTCGGTGACTTTGGCTCAATGGTCTGACCCACAAGGCAGTGGGTGGTTTAGAGTTTTGCTTGAGGCACTCCGCCCGGAGCCTTTGGCTCAGTAGCCTGACGCACAAGGCAGTTGGGAACAGATCCCGCTGGGGAATGTGATTGCGGCGACAGATTAGGATCTGATTGCGATCGGTCCCATGCAGAATTTGAAGTACTGGAACGGTTTATATATGTTTTGCGTCCATAGTAGGATGCACCTGCATGCACGACCAGAGGTAGTTGAGGTTTGTTGGGTTTGCACCAATTTGACCAGGGGCTGCCTAGCTTGAGTCGGGCAGTAGCAAACCATCGAACACCCGGAGGTGACCTCCCACCATCAGAGACAACGGGTGGCGCCCGTGCTCTACGCCAATCGACGTGTGAACTTATAACCCATAGACTTGTTTTCTCTTATGGCTAGTATTTTCTGGAAAAGGTCCATCGACCACTTCCTAAATTCCGAAGAGGATGGAGTCGGATATTGGCAGGGCGCTCACACATGACAGAAGAACGACTGGAGTCCACAGCTAAAGCCTTCGATTAAATGTACACCCGAAAGGCAGCGGGTCTAGTACATGGTCAATTCACTGACTCATGCGGATTAGTGTCCTGGATCTTAGCAGGGAGAAGTGCGTGACCCAACTTCCACCCAGCAGTCGTCACGAGGAGACGTTCAGGACATGAGCCAATGGCGCAACAGTAGCAGCAGTGGGTAGATCATCTGTTAGGATCTAGCAACCATCAGCCTGAAAGTACCATAGCCTCAGTGTGTTTGGCAGAATTCGGTTTCGGATTTGCTTGTCACCGTGGCCACATTACGCCTGAGCGTTCATAGGGACAATGTGTGGCTTGCGCTTCACATCCACAGCTCCAATATCCTGTGTAAACCCGTAGTAAGTAGACCGGAAGGCATGTGGATAGGACTCAAGTCTCATCAATAGGGCCGGCCGACACTCCTTTACAGGCAAACGCGAGCATGTTGTATTTTGGGAATCAATCACACACACAAGGTGGTGGCTGGACCGAAGTCCGCCACACATTGAGTGCATAGAACCACTCTTTGATCTTAACACGGCCACAGGGACCGTGAACCCCGTCCCCTCCAGCAACGGCCAACTGTCTCCTGGAACCAATGTTGAGGAGTTGGTGGGTAATAGACTGGTAGACACCTTGTCAACATGCACATCAAGCGCTGCCACACAGGTGATGTCAAACAACAGCTAATCGCTTGAAATGATATTAACATATAAAATACTTCTGTTAAAGCATCCGGCTATGCTGACATAAATATTCGCTGCATTGTCATATACATACGTTGATTAGCAACCGTTCCGCGATTAGTACAAAATGTCTAGAAGTTACTCAAAACTGATACAAACGCAATATAGTAAAGTATCTGACCACAATTAGCGAAAACCTCGTGGCAAGATAAAAGAAGATAATTTCGGTAGGCAGAACAAACCAAATAAACTGGAATATAATTTATCCAGCTGAACATACCTAGTTTTAGGGCAAATTGGTTTCGCCCAACTGCCGTGAAGAAGCATCATGAATGCAATATCAGCCTCAGCATGGGGCAATACATGACAAATAATTACGTTTATACAACCATACACATTTGTTCAATGTTATGTAAAACATGTATTTTTGTAACTTTTTGACCGCTGTGTTTTAATGTTAACATGATCACTCCTGTAAAGGTGTGCCTCGCGTTGTCGGGAATAACAAGTTTATTTATTGAAACAAATATATTGTACGATATTGGGCAACAAAGCAACTTGAGTAAGTTGCCTTAATTCGGTACGTGTTACTAGTGCTTAGCAAGGTGTGGATTGTCTTGTATACCAAATGTTAGCTGACGTATGACTTAAAGTGGACGAAAATTGAGTTGGTAGCCGGAAGTGAAGTTGTTGACAACCAATTAGGGTGCTGTTATGTTTTATAATTTTTCAACTTAAAGTCCACGCCATCTGCTTTGTGATTGGATGGAAAATTTAGAGGACATAAATCACAGTCCGCACCAGTAGAGTCTTTTCAGTCACGTACTACAATGGAACAATGGAACAATGGAACAATGGTATATGACGGGTAAAAAAGCATACACTTAACGAGTCCCGCAGGTTGGCAATAGAAATACTGACAAATTGGCAAACCACATAAGTGGTTGAAGTAAGGAGTGTCAGTGAGATAAAAGGTAGAATTATAACAGTTTTAGGGGGATAAAGTGGTACGACGCAAAACTGGCTAAGAAATTGTTATCGTTGGTGATGGTAGCAAATAAAAATGGAGTACTCACCGGTTCGCACAGATTTACGACCGTGAATTCGGGGTATAAATCCAAAGAGGCTGGTCAGCCTAAATATATACAAGCGTTTTCGTTCATAAAACAAAGCGCAGGGCGCTCAGTGCGACGTCCAATCGTTTTTTAAACGTATCTAATGTGGGGGCACAAACAACTGAGTTTGGAAGGGCGTTCCAGGGCCCGCAGACCCGGAGGGAGAAATAGGTTCTCCGACAGTCTAGATGACTGTACTGTTGGCTCAGCTTTAAACTGTTACCGCGAAGGTTAGTTTTCGGGCTGAGCTTCAAGAGGTGGCGGCATACGTGACTGGGATCGCTCAATATCTGGTACACTAGTATGAGATCTCCACGAAGTCGCCGGTACCGTCCGCTGAACACTCGGAGTATCTCCAGTCGTTCCTGGTAAGGAGTGTGGCGCAAGCCCTTGACGATTTTCGTAGCTCGACGCTGTGGGGTCTCAAGCTCTGCAAGGTCACGTTTTAGCCAGGGTTGCCAGGTCTGGATTGCATATTCGACGTGAGGACGCACGTAGGCATTCAGCATCAAGGAGAAGATGGATGGATCCAAAATTCCGAATGCTCTTCGCAGGAGTCCAACGTGCTGGTTGCCCCTTTTAGAAGCGGAATCTGACTGTTTGGAACACCCGAGGTCTTCCTGTACCAGCACACCCAAGTCGCGTTCCTGAGTGGTGGTCTTCAGATCGTGTGCCCCAAGCTTGTAGACGTTGACTTGTCGATGGCGGATATGAACAACGCGACATTTGTCCACATTAAACGGTAGGGCGTTTCTCACCGACCAATTCCAGGCCTCATTCAAGTCACGCTGTAGGACTTCATGGTCGTCCGATCGTTTTATCGCCCGCCAAACCTTGAGGTCGTCCGCGAAGAGTAAGAATTTCGACGTAATAACTCTTACTAGATCGTTAATGAAAAGCAGGAACAAACGAGGCCCAAGTACCGAACCCTGCGGTACGCCGCATCCTACTCGAATCGGATCGGAAAAGGATGATCGAACTCTAACTACTAACTGCCGTTCAGAGAGAAAGTTACCGATCCATCCTAACAACGGGTCTCCGATACCGTACTGTTGGAGTTTAATGAGCAGGATTCGATGATCCAGGCGATCGAAGGCTTTCGAAAAGTCCAAGAATGCAACATCGACTCCTGTTCCCTCATCGACAGTCTCGGTCCAGTTGTCACGAGCTATCAGCAGATTCGTCGTACATGGACGATGTTGACGAAACCCATGCTGTTCTGGCGCAATTATGCCGTAGTTTTCCAATTATCCCATTAACGCATCTGCTATCACCGCTTCCATGACTTTGGCGATCACAGGCAGAAGCGTTACGGGGCGGTAATTGGCAGGATCCGATCGACTTCCTGCTTTGTATATGGGCGTTATTACACCTTGTTTCCACCTCGAAGGTACGATGTTCTCATCGAAACAGCGCTGAAAAAATGCAGCTAGTGGTTCGGCCAAGTGGATGGCAGCTACCTGTAATGTTTTCGGGTGAATGTTATCGGCCCCGGGAGAGCTGTGTGGACGCAAGGATAGCAGCTTTTGCAGCACCATTTCTGCAGTGAACGTGACGTTGGATAAAACGGGCGGTGGGGTAACTAGTGGCGGAATATACTAGTCTAATTAGATGTCTAAATTGGATCTGCTGCGGAGTGGTGTGCGTCGTAATGCTTGGTTATGATGCTGTATATTGAAGATAAAAAGGAAGCCGTTTGCTCTAGGTAAACACATACTCGAATACCGGTCAGTTGCTTGCGACCAAATGTCTTTGATGACTGTACCCAACTTGACGCCGAACGTTTGCACTAGGTCCTACTGCAACCCATCTTAATATTCCTTATTTCTAAGATCATTTTGTTTACGCGGTGTCGAGCACCCGTTAATAATCTAAATCCCATCAGTTGCCGCTACTCCTGATGATAGAACACAACAATACAGTTTAGACAATAGCAGAACCGTTAAGCTTTGCGGAGAGGTTCATTTAGTATTTACATACAGATTAGAACATACTCAGCGTTAAAATTTAGAGTACGTCTTTGCTACTTGAAGCACTTGCACAAAAACACCAGTTCATACACAATTATTATGAGGATTACTAGTGTAAACTGGATTATGAGAAAGTAAACAATAGTTTTCTAAAAGTTTAAACAAATGCATTTTCGCGGTTACAGGTGCATGCTTACCAGTTTGACGATTTCCTCTGATATACTGACGTAGTTTTTATCAGCAAGTGCTAGCTTGTTGAGGTGCTGAACAAACGGGCGACTGAGGATCCCTTGACATCTAACAGCATTTCCTGGAAAGCAAACAAGATGCTTGATGGGGGCATTTAAAACCGGGATTTATAACCAACTTTTCCAGTTTTAGCAAACTGGAATAGATCCAACTGTTACTTTTTGATTACTTTGCTTAGCCTTTTTGCACCAACAAATAGGAACTTTTTCTTCATGTATGTCACTCACGTTCTAGTGATGGGGATTTCAATTAGCTGCCGATTTTAAATGCAGTTGAATTATTAGTAACTTTGTTACCTCAGCTAAGGAGCAAAACCAGAAGACTACCGTCAGCTGAAAGACGGATACAAGATAATTATTGTTGATACCCGGGATCTCATACCTCCGATGGATGGAATCAGTTTTTGTGACATGGACACATGGCGCTACTTTTTTTTGGGTAGGCTCCAAGAAAATTTGTTATGCTGACCTCGAGGCTAAACTGACTATCCAAATACGAAGAACGGGTTCGAGTGTGATAAAAATCTTTATCACCTTTCAATCACAGAGCGATAATGTTGAAACGCGTCAATAAACTAATAAAGCCGCTTTCTGAGTTGCGCCCTAAACATTTAAGCCATGTCGTAAATGATTAAGGGGAAGAAGCATGGATGGGGGTCAACAGCACTCTCATGGATTGTAAGTCATAAGTAACATCCAACAGACACTTGTTCCCAAACAG
>CALYDF020006165.1:0-13681 GCA_944474145.2 Dicrocoelium dendriticum
TTTTTGTTCGTCGCAGTCAGCTGACAATTCGGATAAGTCAACTACCTATCCGGAAAAGCACCAGACGGCCGTTTCGCCCTATTGGGGCTCGTCAGTGGTGCGCATCCTTCGGTCCTCTAGTGAGGATCGAACCCATGACTGCTAGTGGCTTGTGCCAACTAGCCCGCTGCTAATGCAACTGAGCCATGGAGGACGGTAGCCGACCACCACGAATTGTTAGTTAACTGCGATATAGCCCGACCCATCCCCCACTGTCATGCAGGCACCTGCCATGCAGTTGACAGCGGTTGGTCTTCCGGCGTCAGGACTTCCCATTTACGGCAGCTATGAATCGACATAGCATTTTATGAAATCCGTAAGAGCGAATTTCGTATTACTTATGAGTAGAAGGATTTTAGCGAGTATTTTTGTTCGTCGCAGTCAGCTGAAAATGCAGATAAGTCAACTACCCATCGAAGAAAAACACCAGATCTCTGTTTCGCCCTATTGGGGCTTGTCAGTGGTGCGCATAATTCTTTCCTCTACCGAGGATCAAACCCATGACTGCTAGTGGCTTGTGCCAACTAGCACGCTGCTTATGCAACTGGGCCATGGAAGACGGTAAACCAACTTCACGAATTGTTATCTAACTGGATATAGCCCGCCACATCTCCCACTGTCATGCAGGCAAGTGCGATGCAGTTGTCAGCGGTTGGCCTTCCTTCTTCAGGATATCCCGTTCACTGCAGCTTTGAATCGACGTAGCATTTTATGGAATCCGTAAGGGCGAATTTTATATTACTTATGAGTAGAAGGATTTTAGCGAGTTTTTTTGTTCCTGGCATTCGGCTGACAATGCAGGGAATTCAACTACCTTTCTGGAAAAGCACCAGACGGCCGTTTCGCCCAAATTGGGCTCGTCAGTGCTGCGCATCCCTCTGACTTCTACCGATGTTCGAACCTATGACTGCTGTTGGCTTGTGCCAACGAGCCCGTTGCATATGACACTGAGCCATGTAGGGCGGTATCCGCCCATCACGAATTGTTAGCTAACTGCAATATAGCCCGTCCCATCCCTGTGTCATGCATGCACCTGCCATGCAGTTGACTGCAGTTGGCCTTCCGGAGTCAGGACTTCCCATTTACGGCAGCTATGAATCGACATAGGAATTTATGGAATCCGTAGGTGCGAATTTTAAATTACTTTTGTGTAGAAGGATTTTAGCGAGTATTTTGTTCGTGGCATTCTGCTGACAATGTAGATAAGTCAACTACCCATCAAGAAAAGCACCAGACGGCCGTTTCTCTCTATTGGGACTGGTCAGTGTTGCGTATCCTTCAGTCCTCTACCGATCATCAAACCTATGACTGCTAGTGGCTTGTGCTAACTAGCCCGCTGCTTATGCAACTGAGCCATGGTGGACGGTACCGCCCACCACTAATTGTTAGCTAACTGCAATGTACCCCGACCCATATCCCACTGTCATGCAGGCACCTGCCATGCAGTTGACAGCGGTTGGCCTTCCGGCGTCAGGACTTCCCGATTACGGCAGCTATGAATCGACATACCATTTTATGGAAAACGTAAAGGCGAATTTTATATTACTTATGTTTGGAAGGATTTTAGCGAGTATTTTTATACGTGGCATTCTGCTGACAATGCAAATAAGTCAACTACCTATCCATAAAAGCACCAGACGGCCGTTTCGCTCTACTAGGACCTGTCAGTGATGCGCGTCTTTCGGTCCTCTATCGAGGATCGAAACCATGACTGTTGTGGCTTGTGCCAACTAGCCCGCCGCTTTCGAAACTGAGCAATGGAGGACGGTTGCCTACCATCACGAATGGTTAGCTAATTGCGATATAGCCCGACACATCCCGCACTGTCATGCAGGCACCCGCCATGCAGTTGACAGCGGTTGGATTTCCGGCGTCAGGACTTCCCGTTTCCGGCAGCTATGAATCGACATGGCATTTTATGGAATCCGGTAGGGCGAATATTTTATTACTTATGAGTAGAAGGATTTTAGCTAATATTTTTGATGTCGCAGTTAGCTGACGATGCAGATACGTCAAAAGCCTATCCGGGAAACAACCGACAGAGTTTTTGCCTTATTGGGCCTCGTCAGTGGTGCTCATCCTTCGGTCCTCTACCGAGGATCGAACACACGTCTGCTAGTGGATTGTGCCAACTAGCCCGCTGCTTATGCAACTGAGCCATGGAGGACGGTATACCACCTTTACGAATTGTTAGCTAACTGCGATATACCCCGCCACATCTCCCACTGTCATGCAGGCACCTGCCATGCAGTTGACAGCGGTTGGCCTTCCTGCGTCAGGGCTTCAAATTTCCGGCAGCTATGAATCGACATAGCATTTATGGAATCAGTAAGGGCGAATTTTATATTACTATGAGTAGAAGGATTTCGCAAGTAGTTTTGTTCTTCGCAGTCAGCTGACAAATCAGATAAGTAAACTGCCTATCCGGAAAGCACCAGACGGCCGCTTCGCCCTATTAAGGCTCAGCAGTGGTGCGCATCCTTTTTTCCTCTACTTAGGATAGAACCCGTGACTGCTAGTGGCTTGCGCCAACTAGCCCGCTGCTTATTCAACTGAGACATGGAAGAAGGAAAACCACTTTCACGAATTGTCATCTATCTGGATAGCCCGACACATCGCTTACTATCATGCATGCACCTGCGATGCAGTTGACAGCAGTTGGCCTTCTGGCGTCAGGACTTCCAGTTTCCGACAGCTATGAATCCACGTAGCATTTTATGGAATCCGTAAAGGCGAAATTTATAATACTGAAGACTAGAATGATTTTAGATAGCATTTTTGTTCGTCGCAGTCAGCTGACAATGCAGATAAGTCAACTACCTATCCGGTTAAGCATCAGACGGCCTTTTCCCTTTATTGGGGCTCGTCAGTTGTGCGCATCCTTCGGTCATCTACCGAGGATCGAACCCATGACTGCTAGTTGCTTGTGCCAACCAACCCGCTGCTCATGCAACTGATCAATGGAAGACGGTAAACCACTTTCGCAAATTGTTATCTAAATGCATATATCCCGACACATCTCCTACTGTCATGCAGGATCCTGCGATGCAGTTGACAGCGGTTGGCCTTCCGGCGTCAGGACTTCCCATTTACGGCAGCTATGAATCGACATATCATTCTATGAAATTCGTTAAGGCGAATTTTATATTACTTATGAGTAGAAGGATTTTAGCGAGTATTTTTGTTCGATATACTCAGATGACAATGCAGATACGTCAACTACCCATCCAGGAAAATCACCAGACCTCTGTTTCGCCCTATTGGGACTGGTCAGCGCTACGCATAATTCGGTCCTCTACTGAGGATCGAACCCATGACTGCTAGTGACTTGTGCCAACTAGCCCGCTGCTTATGCGACTGAGCCATGGAGGACGGTAGCCGACCCTCACGAATTGTTAGATAACTGCTACACATCCCGACCCATCCCAAACGTTCTTCACGCACCTGCCATGCAGTTGACCGCGTTAAGATTTACGGAGTCAGGACTTACCGTTTACCGCAGCTATATGTCGACATAGCATTTTATGAAATCCGTAAGGGCGAATTTTATATTACTTATGATTATTAGTAATTTTGTGAGTATTTTTGTTCGTCGCAGTCAGCTGAAAATGCAGATAAGTCAACTACCTATCCAGGAAAAACACTAGACGGCCGTTTCCCTATATTGGGGCTCGTCAGAGCTGCACATCCTTCGCTCATCCACCGAGGATGGAACCAATGACTGCTAGTAGCTTGTGCAAACTAGCCCGCTGCTTATGCAACTGAGCCCTGGAGGACGGTAGCCGACCATCAAGAAGGGTTAGTTAACTGCGATATGGCCCGACACATCCCCTACTGTCATGCAGGCACATGCCATGCAGATGACAGCGGTTGGCCTTCCGGCGTCAGGACTTCCCGTTTAAGTCAGCTATGAATTGAGATTGCATTTATGGAATCCGTAAGGGCGAATTTTATATTACTTATGAGTAGAAGGATATTAGCCTCCATTTTTTGTTTGTCGCATTCAGGTGAAAATTCGGAGAAGTGAAGTACCAATAAGGAAGGCAACAGACTGCCGTTTCGCCTTATTGGTGCTGGTCAGTGTTGCGCATTCTTCCGTCGTATAGGAAGTATCGAACCCATGAATGCTAGTGGCTTGTGCCAACTATCCCGCTGCTTATGCAACTGAGACATGGAGGACGGTAGCGGACCCACACGAATTGGTAGTTAACTGCGATACAGTCGGATTTATCCCGACTGTCATGCAGGTACCTGCAATGCAGATGACAGCGGTTGGCCTTCCGGCGTCAGGACTTCTATTCACGGCAGCTATGAATCGACATAGCATTTATGGAATCCGCAAGGGCCCATTTATATTACTTATTAGTAGATGGATTTTTGTGGGAATTTTTTGTTCGTCGCCGTCAGCTGACAATTCAGGGAAGTCAGCTACCAATTCGGAAAAGCACCAGACGGCCGTTTCGACTTATTAGCGCTCGTCAGTGGTGCGCATCCTTCCTTTCTCTGGTGAGGGTCGAACCCATGACAACTAGTGTCTACTGCGAACTAGCAAACTGCTGATATAACTTTAAAATTGAGGACAGTACCCGACCCTCAGGAATTGTTAGCTAAATGCGGTATGTCCCCACCCATCCCCCACTGTCATGCAGGCAACTGTGATGCAGATGACAGCGGTTGGCCTTCCGGCGTTAGCACTTCACGTGCAACTCAGCAATGAATCGAAATATCAAATATGGAATCCGTAGGCGCGGATGTATATTAATTATGAGTGGAAAGATTTTGGCTTTTTTTGTTCGTCGCAGTCAGCTTTAAATTCAGAGAAGTCAAATACCTTGTCGAAACTTCACCGAAATGCAGTTTCCCACTATTGGTGTTTTCAAGGTTTCCAAACAGCTCTATGCTTCATATTCGGAGAGTCATTTGACTCCCTCTTCAAATAATTACGACGAACAAAAATACTCGCTAAAATCCTTCTACTCATAAGTAATATAAATTCGCCCTTACGGATTCCATAAATGCTATGTCGATTCATAGCTGCCGTAAACGGGAGGTCCTGACGCCGGAAGGCCAACCGCTGTCATCTGCATGGCAGGTGCCTGCGTGACAGTGGGGGATGGGTCGGGCTATATCGCAGTTAGCTAACAATTCGTGGTGGTCGGCTACCGTCCTCCATGGCTCAGTTGCATAAGCAGCGGGCTAGTTGGCACAAGCCACTAGCAGTCATGGGTTCGATCCTCACTAGAGGACCGAAGGATGCGCACCACTGACGAGCCCCAACAGGGCGAAACGGCCGTCTGGTGCTTTTCCGCATAGGTAGTTGACTTATCCGAATTGTCAGCTGACTGCGACGAACAAAAATACTCGCTAAAATCCTTCTACTCATAAGTAATATAAATTCGCCCTTACGGATTCCATAAATGCTATGTCGATTCATAGCTGCCGTAAACGGGAGGTCCTGACGCCGGAAGGCCAACCGCTGTCATCTGCATGGCAGGTGCCTGCGTGACAGTGGGGGATGGGTCGGGCTATATCGCAGTTAGCTAACAATTCGTGGTGGTCGGCTACCGTCCTCCATGGCTCAGTTGCATAAGCAGCGGGCTAGTTGGCACAAGCCACTAGCAGTCATGCGTTCGATCCTCACTAGAGGACCGAAGGATGCGCACCACTGACGAGCCCCAATAGGGCGAAACGGCCGTCTGGTGCTTTTCCGGATAGGTAGTTGACTTATCCGAATTGTCAGCTGACTGCGACGAACAAAAATACTCGCTAAAATCCTTCTACTCATAAGTAATATAAATTCGCCCTTACGGATTCCATAAATGCTATGTCGATTCATAGCTGCCGTAAACGGGAGGTCCTGACGCCGGAAGGCCAACCGCTGTCATCTGCATGGCAGGTGCCTGCGTGACAGTGGGGGATGGGTCGGGCTATATCGCAGTTAGCTAACAATTCGTGGTGGTCGGCTACCGTCCTCCATGGCTCAGTTGCATAAGCAGCGGGCTAGTTGGCACAAGCCACTAGCAGTCATGGGTTCGATCCTCACTAGAGGACCGAAGGATGCGCACCACTGACGAGCCCCAACAGGGCGAAACGGCCGTCTGGTGCTTTTCCGCATAGGTAGTTGACTTATCCGAATTGTCAGCTGACTGCGACGAACAAAAATACTCGCTAAAATCCTTCTACTCATAAGTAATATAAATTCGCCCTTACGGATTCCATAAATGCTATGTCGATTCATAGCTGCCGTAAACGGGAGGTCCTGACGCCGGAAGGCCAACCGCTGTCATCTGCATGGCAGGTGCCTGCGTGACAGTGGGGGATGGGTCGGGCTATATCGCAGTTAGCTAACAATTCGTGGTGGTCGGCTACCGTCCTCCATGGCTCAGTTGCATAAGCAGCGGGCTAGTTGGCACAAGCCACTAGCAGTCATGGGTTCGATCCTCACTAGAGGACCGAAGGATGCGCACCACTGACGAGCCCCAACAGGGCGAAACGGCCGTCTGGTGCTTTTCCGCATAGGTAGTTGACTTATCCGAATTGTCAGCTGACTGCGACGAACAAAAATACTCGCTAAAATCCTTCTACTCATAAGTAATATAAATTCGCCCTTACGGATTCCATAAATGCTATGTCGATTCATAGCTGCCGTAAACGGGAGGTCCTGACGCCGGAAGGCCAACCGCTGTCATCTGCATGGCAGGTGCCTGCGTGACAGTGGGGGATGGGTCGGGCTATATCGCAGTTAGCTAACAATTCGTGGTGGTCGGCTACCGTCCTCCATGGCTCAGTTGCATAAGCAGCGGGCTAGTTGGCACAAGCCACTAGCAGTCATGGGTTCGATCCTCACTAGAGGACCGAAGGATGCGCACCACTGACGAGCCCCAACAGGGCGAAACGGCCGTCTGGTGCTTTTCCGGATAGGTAGTTGACTTATCCGAATTGTCAGCTGACTGCGACGAACAAAAATACTCGCTAAAATCCTTCTACTCATAAGTAATATAAATTCGCCCTTACGGATTCCATAAATGCTATGTCGATTCATAGCTGCCGTAAACGGGAGGTCCTGACGCCGGAAGGCCAACCGCTGTCATCTGCATGGCAGGTGCCTGCGTGACAGTGGGGGATGGGTCGGGCTATATCGCAGTTAGCTAACAATTCGTGGTGGTCGGCTACCGTCCTCCATGGCTCAGTTGCATAAGCAGCGGGCTAGTTGGCACAAGCCACTAGCAGTCATGGGTTCGATCCTCACTAGAGGACCGAAGGATGCGCACCACTGACGAGCCCCAACAGGGCGAAACGGCCGTCTGGTGCTTTTCCGGATAGGTAGTTGACTTATCCGAATTGTCAGCTGACTGCGACGAACAAAAATACTCGCTAAAATCCTTCTACTCATAAGTAATATAAATTCGCCCTTACGGATTCCATAAATGCTATGTCGATTCATAGCTGCCGTAAACGGGAAGTCCTGACGCCGGAAGGCCAACCGCTGTCATCTGCATGGCAGGTGCCTGCGTGACAGTGGGGGATGGGTCGGGCTATATCGCAGTTAGCTAACAATTCGTGGTGGTCGGCTACCGTCCTCCATGGCTCAGTTGCATAAGCAGCGGGCTAGTTGGCACAAGCCACTAGCAGTCATGGGTTCGATCCTCACTAGAGGACCGAAGGATGCGCACCACTGACGAGCCCCAGTAGGGTGAACCGGCCGTCTGGTGCTTTTCCGGATAGGTAGTTGACTTATCCGAATTGTCAGCTGACTGCGACGGACACGAAAGACTTGCTAACATTTTGCTCCTTCTTAGGTACTACTTTTTTCACTGTATTTTTGGCATATCCTTCACTCTTTATTTCAAATATTTCATTCTTTTACGAAGCTTGGTTAGTTTCACTGTAACGGCGCTTTAATTCTTTGACTGCCGTTTTTAATTTGAATTCTCTTAACACGGTAACAGGAACTTTCGTTTAATTTTTCCAGTCAGACCTGCGTATGGTATTTCCTCTTTAACCTACGGATTCATTGTCTCTTCTGGTGCGATTTCATAGTCTCTACTTTTTATCTTCGACACTGACCGTAAATTACACGTCGCATGGGTATGACCTGTTGAGACAAGCACTGATGAATGGTGTAAATAGTGCTTTGACTGAACTTCCTTTCCATGGCATTAACAAACGTCGTCTGTAGGATCCTCAACAAGGTGATACAATTATACATTTTTATCTGATTAAATTGGATCCCAGTAGTATAAGAAACAGAGCCTGAATCACTTGCTTCCGTAAAGCTGGGCGCATTGTGGAATGTTTTGCGCAATACACTCCAGTGTAAATGAAATATTCCCATTTGGCCATCAAGAAAAAGGGACCGTAGGTTAACAGGGGTTTCCCAAGAATTTGTCATGAGACCATGAATATCCTATTGATAAAAGAGCAACGTGCGTAACAGTGTTTTTGATCATTTCAAAAGAAGTTTGCTCAAGTGCAAACCGTGAGTTTAAACCGGAAATCAACTTAAACGATAAGGGCAAACTAGGGCAAAGAAATAGCCAAAAGATTGCTCCTGGCCTTTGAATCGTCCAGTTTATTTGACAGGGTTCGCTGGAGTTCCGATCAATTTATTTTCTGAAAACGTAAGCGCTTAATAAATCTGAATACTGATCGTCTCGTCTATTGCGAAGGTAGGGTGGCGCGGTCCTTTTGAGTACAGTGTGCTTTTGTTACCAATTGCGATATTCACATATTTCATCGTCAGCACACTGGCAGGTTACACAGCATACACAACTGAACGATGAGATGTAAAATAATAATGTTCAGCCATGAGATACCCGTGATGAAAGAATGCACAAGTCTTCCAACTGGCAAAAATGGTGTTGGATTCGTGGACCCATATGACGAAATCGGTCAGAGAAGAAATCTGACCTTGCGTTTTCATTTGAAACAGTGAACCAAAAATCCCATATGCGTTAAAACTAGTGTACTGAATTAATATTTAAAGTAAGCTTAAGCTCAATGAATATTACGTAGTCATAAGGTAGCTAAAACACATCACATTCAATCATTCATGGAATTTGTAAACTTAGTTGATTATTCAAGTGAAGAACGTTTCTTTAGCAAAACGTGATACTAGCTGAGGATTTATTACGTCCCATAGTCTACAGGTTGTAATATTAGTGAATACTTGTCCTAACCACGGCACGTAATGGACTACAAATATTAGAATTCGAATAGTGTCAGTTACGCCAGAGCAAGTGCTACAATACGACGGAGACGGATGTACCGCACAGGATCCGAAATTAGCACAGCAACTCACAGAGAAGACCGGTGCAAGGGAATATGTGAGATGGGGCATTTTCTTCGTAAGTACCCACATAATTACAAAGATAAATGGAAGCTGAGTAAAACCTTTGGCTAACTGGCCTGTAATGCAAACATAATGATTGACCAGGTCTAGCTACTAAACATTTTAGATTACAAAATACCAAACCAGGTAATAAAATGCTAAATGAAATACCAAGTGCAATGCTATTCATGTAATGTGATATCCTTGTTGACGGAAGAAGTTAAGAGGGAAGGGGTTGGAAAAGGTAAGACGCAAAACAAAATCCACTAATGTTGTCTCATGATTATATTGACTAATACACCCAGGTGAATGTGTTCATCGTCCACTGGACCCCAGAGAAGCAGGCAGGAGAATATAACGGATAGCAATTTCGCATTGAGAAACTTCCTTTTCTTGGTACTAGGTAACCATCGCTTCGCTCTCCAGCGTATTCCCTTCAGACCTCCGTCGGGAAACAATGCGCATAGCAGTATTCTGTGTGCTGCATTGCACAACAACTGGCCACACAACTGGTGCCCGGTGGGTAGTGTACTATACGCTTGGTGAGAAGCAGTAAAACAAAACGAATGTTGCTACATACATCATAAACTAATTTGCACTAATGTTGCTACGGGGTTTCCTCTTAAAATGCTGAGCCAATGGCGTCGACATATATAATAAACTGATTATAGATTTATAAACCAAAACGATACGGAGTAAAATGTCTGTGATTGTTGGTATCAAACGTTTCAACGGAAAGCGGCTTCCACTATTTGGCTTCGTTTTATTTTTTGATTGATTGCTTGTGAGGTTTATCACTGCGAGCCGTTGGCGTGTGTTTGTCCGAATGCTGACATGACTGGTTCAGCAAGTTTTGTCAAACTGCTCAATTACTGGGAGCAAACGATACATTTAAGTGTTTTTTTCCTCAAGCCGTTCCCGACGCGAAACATAATGCACAAACATTCGCCTTGCAGTCCTATATGATTGCAGCTATTCCCAAATGTGGTACTCATGAAATCCAGTCGATCGCAATGTAGGATTGCTTCACGTTGTGATAAAAATAACGAACACAAAACGACTTCAAAAGGACGCAGTTAATTGCATGCAGCCAAATCTGTTACGGGTTATAGTAATTTTAATATACTTGCTGTGTTTTTAGCGGTTTTTATTCTGACGTTTAATACTTTTGATCACAAACTCTGCCAATTTACACAGGAGGCACAAACCTAACTACATTTGGCTGTACATTTTCGGAACAATGATCAGGTTTACGAAGCTTGGAACCAAGGTATTTGTTCTTATGAGGCATTAGATGAGGTTCAAATACTGTCAGCGCGGCTGCCGTTCATAAACTGGAGTGGAAATTTGGTTCGATGACGATAATCAGCTAAATGCTTGGGTGGTTAATTCCTAAATCTAAAAAAACACTATGTTACTATGAAGGCTGGCTTTAGTCTGTCGACCTTGGCAAGTACGCGTCAAACACCATAACCCAGATTGAATGTATTTGTTGCGCCGGATAATCAGTAGGATCCGGTATGCGGCGATTGTAGTCGCTGACGAGCATCGTCAACACGAAGCACTACGTGGGAAACACAAGACATTATTTCGCGCGTACTGTTGTGTTCAGGTATCAAGCAATGTTCGGACATAAAAACTGCATACCGTGAGCAAAGGCAAACATTAATAAATAAATACTATATCCCACGAGGTTGCGGGGCAAAGTCAAACTGGTTGTTCTGGTCACTATAGACAACTAGGTTGCATGAGTCGGATAGGATTTCTTAGCATATTTTCAGAGCAGTTCGCGAAAATTTTAATGGGCTGATTGGTTGCGTCTTTCAAATGCATGGTATTGTTAATAATAATAATATCAAATGCAAATAAATGCAAATGTTAAACTGAAGTAATACGGCTATCCTTGGATTCGTCTCCAGGTGACCTGCTTCCATGCTGGCTAGTCCCTCGAAAGGTTTCACCCGCACTTCCATGTCTTTTCCGACCTTGTGCTTATGTGGCTTTACAGCAAGTTTGCCCTCAAATATTATGCTAATCTTCATGGCTCTTTTTAGTGTTTTCCTAAACATTTAGGTAATATAGTCACAGAAAATCAAATTATTTTTTTAGTTCATGCACATTTGTTTATCATCAGGGAGTCTGTGGCATCTTGCCTCTCATGGGATCAGCTATTATTTCCGAAGATGAAATCAGTCACCTCCGCAGATCCACCTTGTCATGGCCAACAGTAGAGTATGGAAGATTATAGGATGGAAGAAGTAGAAAGGTAATTAGGATAATGATGCTAAATAAGAAATTAATATATGTGAATACCAGTAAGTTACACTGGCTTACATCTCCACCAAATTGCACGGTGATATCGGCGTAATGGGTGGCTGCTCTGTGTATCGATATGCTACGCAACCATGAAAGGATTCTTCGGGTTTATGCGCCAGTTGTCTGTGTTGGTAAAATTGAGCATTTGGTATCGCGAGGCACTGAGAATGTCTACCTGCTGCTGCGGCTTTTGCACTCAAAAAGTGAAAGAAATAGTTAATATTACAAGAGGAATATAAGCAATTGAATGGTAAGCGTAGAAAACAGGTTCATCTGTACTGCGTGACATAAGCATTGAGGTCTATCTGGTCGAATGTTAAAAATAGATGTTTGGAAACAATTTATGTTTAAGTTTGGCACAAGAAAAGATTTTCCGGTGCCCTGCATCATTGTCAGTCGCGGTGTGTAGGAATTTACCTTGACGGATATAATGTAGCACTCCGTATCTTTTTACCAAGAATTCCGGACAGGAAAGGGATTTGGTTAGGAATACCGAAAACACTTCATTCATATATAATTAAATTTTAAATGGTCACGAACAAAAATGTCGTTACAATACATTACCTATGTTTATAGGTATTTTTGCAGTGCTCAGTGTGGCAATTTATTTTGCGGTTGTGCTGCAGGCTAGAATACTTTCTTGTGGCCAACATTTACGGGTGACTAATTGTCGAATACGGGAGGATAAGATGGTGGATTTATGTCACATCTTGGATATCTCTTAGACCGTTTCTGTATGCCTCTGTGACATTTTGTCTCAGCAGCTCCGTGGCCTTTTCAGCAGTTAACAAGTTGCGGATCTCCTTACGAATGATTTCGGGTGACTTACATTCTCGCAGCTTGGATGACAGTCTGTTCCATATCTTTGCGTAAACGTTCCCGTAAAATTTCGTACGAGCCTGAGTTCTAGTGCGTTCTATTTTTAGCAAGTTCTGGTTGTCTCCGATACTATAATTCGGCCCATCTTTGAATATCAAACATAAAATTGGGGAATAAACTGGCCTGAGTATGATATCGAATGAGAGCTAGAATAATTTTTATTCGAATGTGTCATACTGGGTGTCGTTTTATGGCCTTGCCGCGCTGTGCTAATATATTTGCGAGGACACTCCCAGCAGACAATTAGTGAACGGTTTCTGATACTTCTCGAGGTTCTGGCGGTCACCTATTCTTTTGTTACCGTAGATCAATACAATAGTCTAAAAGCGGTCGGTTTTTAGGTTGTATTGTGTGGTTATGTAGTCGATCGTATTGAATGTTTTGAATAGTAGTGCATTGCCTCGACGAGCTTTAGAGGCTATATTTTCCGTGTAATCCAGCACGTTTAGTGAGACAGAATAGTGAAGAACTAAGTCCTTTACTGCAGGGTTGCAGGTTATTTGTTTTCCATAAAATAGCAGGGTGCCAGATGCTACTGTAAAACGGAACGGTAGGGCGCTACATTTCTCGGTCTAGAATGACATAAACAATTTGACGCACCATAGCGCAAGAGCTTTCCAATCGATTGGCTTTCTTGGTGTGGTTGGTGTCAGTAACATCAAACGTGCAAACGATGTTCACGTCATCAGCAAATACAAATGTGACAATATAGTGTATTGCGTCAAATATATCGTACATTTGACTTCAACTAATGTTGGGCCGATAATGCTGCCCTGAACAATGCTACTCAGCAATGGTCTATGCTGTGAATTTCGAGCATTTATTCCCGGCTGAATTTGCTTTCCATGCAGATCTGATTGAACATACTCTACAAATACCAATGCATTATGTCGTGGTGTTTCACACTAGGTGCATTGACGCCAAATTACCGTCCACTTTGGACCTAGTTATCGCCAAGTTTATGGATTTCGTAGGTTATATCACTTTCGGTGCTCCCTTAGGTGCCAATGATCATGTCTGTTTATCATTCACCTGTGCTACGACCAGAGCATCGCTGAGCCTTATCCAAACATATGGCGTGCTAACTTTCAAGCAATGCCTATCAAGACTTCTGGG
>CALYDF020006166.1:0-13667 GCA_944474145.2 Dicrocoelium dendriticum
TTGGTCTACCTGTATAAGAATGTCAGCTTAATGTGTACTTTTTCTAATGTCTCCAATTATGATAATAATTTCGGTTTATTTATTAAATCTGGGCCAATAGATTTAAGGGAACTCGGTGAAAACATTTGTTCTGCAGTGAAAGTTTCTGTGCCCCACAGTATAGTTAGGAAAATTTATTAGATCCAATGCAATGCGCTTTTGAATATTGTTAATGTAAGAATTAAAAAAGCCAACACACCGTTGCCTGAGTAATAGAAGCTAAACGGTATGCCGTTATGGAATCGCTGTAGACAAATCTATATTTCATTAGCGATTTGAGTCTGTTACTGGCGATTTGTTGTAGCAAGGAATCTCTAACTGAAAGTGACATATATAACGGCGAACAAGCTGTAGCCGAGATAAATTTATGTCGTCATCAAGTAGCTGTTTTCCGTGACAACGAAACCTCTAATTATTTCTATCTTGGTTTGTGAAGAAGGTGTTGTAACGCTACGAATTGCTTTGCTTGCAGATATCATGGGAATAATTATCCACCATGTTCGTATTTTTCCCACAGGTACCGACATGATTAACAACTTCTAGGTTAAGACATATCGGGAGGTGGAATGCAAACACCAATTTAGAGTATCTGCTCTGCTTGAAATCAAATCGAACTATTGTGGACGACCGAAATCATCCTTCAATTTCACACTGGTTATGTTACCAACGTATAATGACACTGTACGAGCCAGAAAGCATTATCTAACAAGTATGTTTTTGGTGGGCCGATGAACTTATCGATAAAGTTAATAACGCAATCGTTAGCCGTTTGCTGACAAACGTACTTATCAATTTACTTGTGTGTGAATTGCTCGTTAGCTTGGACGCTGTAAGTCTGAAAATCATAGTGGGTTAGTGTTTAAAATATTGGCACTTGTCCACTGAGTTCAAACTAATTTATATATGCTAGCGCGAATAAATATCGTGACCCAATCAAAATGTCTTGTATTCACTCTATCATTCGATTGGGGAGAACATTGCAAAGACCAAAACAAAAAGTGCACATACCTAACCGATATCATTTTAGCTCTTTGGTAATTGGCAAAACGACAAATGTATTCTAGCTGTCCATTTAATGTAATACTGTACAGCTCGAAGAGATTTTCAAACCATCTTATGGCGCAAAAGCTTTAGACACATAATGAGGCCAAATTCCTCCATAGGCAGCAATGCTACCAATGAACTGCAAGGTTCATCTTTCATCCACTATACCATTATTGACCATAAGTAAACGAAATTTGAAAATTGCATCAATTCAATTATAAAGGCCAATTTGTGAATCTGCTTTAAGTGATAATACATGTATGTGATAGAAATGGCTAAATGTGGAGTGTTTAAGGAAGCAAAACAAAATAATCCAAGATTTTTCAATCGCTAGAATTCATGATGTATCGGTCTAACCTAGGACAAGGGATTTAGTCGTGATAAATATGCTGTGAGCCTTTCGATTAGCATCCTTCATTGGCTATCAAGTTTGGTGAATACGCTATAAACTTCGATATTTATGTCTACAAATTACAACCGGGGCCAGTATCCAGGTTATGCCGCCCATCTGTTAATTTTCACTTTGGTTCGCAAAACTAAATCTACATAACATGTACCCGTCGATTTACATACCACTTAAGGTTGATAACTGCAAAGAACAATTTGGTTAAAATACACAGTGCTAATTTTGCAGGAACGTTTTCAGCTTCTGTGGCAGAGAGGCTAATTACACAACTTAAGAGAGTGATTGCAAGATTAGCCAGCTTCGTCTTAAACCGAATAAACGACTGTGCCGTGATTGCAACGCGTTTCTTTGTGTCTTTGCTGTCAGTAGGGAAAAATCCATTGCTTGGCTTACTATGCTTCTCCTCCATTTTAAGTTATTTTATCTAACCGAACGAAACTAAGAAACATAAAAATATGGCTGTTCAACATTAAACATATTGAAGCAAGCTGTTACCTTACAGTGAAACGTGCGAATAATTGACCCTGAAATTATACGTGCATAACAAATGGCCATCAGACAGCGAGAATGCAGCAAGCCACTGGCTGAAATCCACCCAACGCGGCGTCTAATAATGTGCACATACAATTTGACAATGGTCTGCGGATGCGTTAATAAGTAACAATTCAAGGTAAACTGAAATTTTGTTAGATGGTAGGAAACGAGGTAATTTGTTTATTCTCATCTGTCTTCCAGGAGTGAATTTGAGTCAAAATCTAAAACGTTGACAAAAAGCCAACCAGTTGAATCACCCAAGGTGATACGCGGTTTTCATCATATTAATCGACTACCTGGGGCCAAATTAATACGAAAAGAGAAAGTACTTAATCGCAGTATGCCGGCGCTAGTTCCGAGGCTTCGCTGCCAAGAATCAAGATTCACACGCAAGCTGCGGATACTGCATGGATCGCCCGGTACCCTACGCAGGTTCCAATCGGTTACATATGTGTTTCATATCAGGCAACTTGTAATTGTCGCCACTGGCCTGAGTCGGAATGGCAAAGTTGCTGATTTTGTTGACGTGTCTATTTATGGCACTTTTATCACAGTTACGATTGTCAGTAAGAAAATAAGGGAACCGTAGACGTAAGCAAATATTTATGGTAGGCTAACAAACAAGTTAACTATTGCGTTTACCATGCTGACCAACCAGCAGTTCGCTATCAGAGCTCTGTCACTGAATTTAAAAACCGAAAAGATGATTTGTTCCTTCCATTCCGAAGTTAAGGCACCGCTGTCTAGCCATATTGTAAACATGCAAGTCAGAGGGCCACTTAGCTTAGCGGCTAATTTCTGCAAAATCTTCGGATGAATTGAATCAGGGCTAGAGGATTTGGAAGGATTTAGCCCATGTAATAACCCGAAAAACTTGTGTCTCCTTAATGCTGATTTAATTTACGTAAGTAGCCTCCTGGACTTTGTGACCAGCTGAACTTGAATTAGAGAGGCCTCTCGAGAAAACACACCAGTATACTCTTCGCTAATTATACAATCCTTGTCATAGTCGGTATTCCCAAGGGTCCCGTCTGCTCGTAGTAAAACCGGTATAGACGACATTATACCTCTGCGTCTTCTTAGGCAAGCAAATAACGTCTTTGGATTTCTTTAGGCTGCCTCAGCCAAATCATCACTGTACTGGCGACGAACAGTTCTAAGCTGTTGCTTATATTTATTTATAACCGCTCGATAGCTTTCCTAGATGCTGGTTGAGGAAGGCGCTTGGTAAGTTCGCCAGCACTTAGACCGCTTTCTGAGCAGGTATTTTCCTGTATGGTCTATCCAAGGAGACCGCGCCCATGTCACCCATCTCTTAATGAGTAGAATGTGGAGAGCAGAGATCTCATTGATGTGTGCCTTAAATTTATCCCAGGCTGTCTCATCGGTGTTAGCCACGGTGATATCGCAACGCAAAACTGATGCTTTGTCTCGTATTGCGTTAAAGTCTGCCCGACAAATATGTGGACATATCTCAGCGGTAGCTTAAATACACTTAGTGTGAGCACATCGAAAGAATATCCAGACATGCTCACTGGGTCCTAGAGGACAACCGTAGTTAATATCACTTACGAACTCGTGGGATTTCGCAAAAGTGAGATCCAATGTAGACGGAAATTAGTTGTTAATATATTTAGTCGGGAGGTTCCCGAACTCATGTAAAATCAGTTGCAACGTTAGTTTGAGGAGATACAAACCGAAAATGCCCACCGCCGAACTGCAATTCTTATCAGCCCAGCAGACTAAAAGGGCGAATGAGGTCACCCCGTATTAGACACATATTTGCAGCCTGAGTACGGAAAAATTCAATAACCTCCCTGGAGATAATTCCAGGACTTCGACATACTAGTACAAGTGTAAACTAAGCGGAGAAAATGCATACAAACAGTTGACAGGACTTCAACATTTCGATACGGTGATCGGAAAATACAGATTTTCAAAACATCAAGTTGACAATTCACATAATGAGTCATTGTAATCGCGAATCATTTGAGCGCTTAATATATGTACAAACATTGGGAACGAGTCCTTCACTAATAACTTTGCGTGTAAGAGTAGTAGGCCGTCACCCAACGCCGATATATCTAATGAAAGGAGAGGGTATATGTATCAAGAATACACTGCGGTTGACTTGACGCTGAGCTTATCTAGTCATGTGCAGAAATTGCCGAAATAACGGGTGCATATTGTTTGCATCTGCTGCGCATGTTGAGCGATTAAATGACTATGGTTCCATTCATATATATAGGTATACTATAAAATGTTTACCGCATTATTTCCTGGCATAATTCCATACTATCAGCCACTTGAGCGCGTTACAGCAATGTTTCTCATAATATAACTATAGCTGATTACCAGCACTGTAAAACTGAAGACAGAATATGTGTAGCCATAATCCTGCTGATCATATACCCTGTACCAACGATACGAAGCCTAAACTAAGTACGTCGAAGGAAAATAAACTAGAAACAACGAAAAAAATAAATCTAGACTTAACGTGTGTTCTGGGCAGAAGAATAAAACGAAGATTCCCGGAACCATAGTTCTATAAGACATATTAAATACAGTACACGACTTAGGAATATGTTTTGCAATATTAGTGCAATAGGGCAGAAACTGTACAGTTTGCCGTGGCTTACGAGTACTGTAACATAAAAATAGGCATGACGTTGAAGCGTCAAGGATATGTTAGCGATCGGATAAAATTATTAATTATATGATATTGTAACCGATTGTAGGACACCATAAAGCAATGCAAATCAGAAGAATAAGTAGGGAATCGAGATACCGTGCGTTCATGTAAGTGATCAAGTTTGGGAGTACATTTAATTTTCTTTTGGACTTTATACTCCATCGTGGTTTCTTATTCCGGACGATAGCTTCCACGCCAATAAGCTCTTCTTCCCATTACGCTAAAAGAAGCCGTAGCTGTCTGACATCTATTCGCAATATACCATTGCTTGTCCTCACAAGTGCTTTCAAACTAATTGTCCTTTGCTCTCGATAAATTCATCCACGACACCCTTAGTCCACAGAATTCCTGATGTGCGTAAATCACAGACTAAAACTAAATCCCCCTGCCTAAGATCTCGGACTTCACTTAACCATTTCTGCCTATTCTGCAGTATCGGTAGATATACTCTGCTCTACCAACGCTAAAACACATCTTACAGATGTCTTACCTGTCTCCACATCCTGCGCAATTAGATTGGTAAGTTGATCTGTAAGTATTCAAGCGACTGATCATTTGCAAGCGTTACTCGTTGCCGAGGTGATGTGGGATCTTGCGTATCCGGCAAGTCGGGTATTCCTACCAAAGGACTGTCATACAATAGCCTTTCGATCTCCGTGATTGTCCTTACAAGTACCGCTTCGGTCACTAACCCGCCGTTGAGAATGTTACGTAATAATTCACTAATCGATTGAATTAATCGTTGCCAAAGACATCCGCGATGGCTAACACGTGGAGGATTGCACTTCCAGTCAACATCACTAATCAACATAGTCTTTGTGATCTTCATCTGATCCACCTGCTTCAGCTCTTGGAAATTCTGTCCATTATTGCTGTGTGTTACACTCGGCCATCCGCGGTTAGTTGAAAACCTCGAAAACACACACATTTACGAATCGGTATCCATAGAGTGAGAAACTTCTATGTGAACAGCCCGTGTAGTCATTCAACTAAACGGACAGCCATATCTCTTTGCATGTAAGCCGCCACGTTTCACTGTCACCAGTACGAAATAGTCGATCCCCAATGTAGTGAACGCTGGTCGGTAGGTCAGACATTGGTCTGTTATAACTGGTGCCTTCAGCTGACTCTGTGGGTTCGCATGGTTAACGCGGTCTTTGGCACATTGGAAAAGCACGCGCCTTATGGATGAAACCACACCCTCGATTCAGTAGCATCGTTGAAGATCGTACAAAGTATGCTGCGCACCGGAGTTTCCATTGATGTAGTGGTAGTGAAGTATAAGAAGGCGAGTGACAAATTGGCGGCCGGGAAGTGAAATCGGATGGCTGGCGTCGCACGGTACAGAGAGTTGATCCAGCCTTCCGCTAACCCGAATATCCCGTTAATAAAGAAGGGCATGAATTTTCTTTATCTGCATGACTTCAGTTTTAGATTTCGAACTGCTTTGTCGGGTTCGTTTTACACAAAGAGGCGCAGGTCCTCCTCAGAATCATCTGACTGTACCAACTTAACTATCTGAAGGGTAGCTTGTCGAATTTCAGCACTTTCTATTCCAGCTGGTTGGTCAGGTGCAGAGTGCCTCAGGTACTTGGCAAAGATATAATATTTGAATCGCAAGAAGTTAATGAACTATTTGCGCAGAGAAGTCCATGTCGGTTAAGCCTTAAATTTTTTATTCCACTGCTTCTCTAAAGTGCCCAAGAAAACATGACCAACCCGGGTAGTAATCATTCAAGCCGTAATTCGCCCAGATTTTCCGGATGAGGAATAGAGCTGAACGAGATATTGTGGCCCATGTAATCATTGGTGTATTTCCTTCTTGAGCGACATCGAGAGTCCACTTGAGGCTATATTAACCGGGTTCTGCTTTGAATTTAGGTAGCGCCACTGACTGGGGTGAGAGTAATGTTGTTTAATGGTAATCCATTTAGAAACCTACGTCGGGAAACCGTCATTAACACATCATTGAAGTTTCAGAACTACCATGGAGTCTGTCCAGAACGTTGTGCTACCATGGAGTGCCATCTCCTCTCTGACTTTCGCTGACATGCGCATGTTCCGTACGGACGCAGTGAGCATCAACCTTGGTATCGGCGCCTTTCTAATGAAACTGACACGTGATTTACCAATAATCCGGAACCTACTAATGTTGCCTTCATCATTCTCGCAACGCAAATATAGAGCAGCACCGTAACAAGCCACAGACACATCCGAAAATCAATGCAACGTCACAGGAGATACACTGCATCTGAATTGATTAATACAACGTTCGAAGGACAATCTGTTCAGACCATTAGCGCTTGATAACCATTTATTCCAACCTTGCTGAACCTCTGCGGGAAGAGTCTCATCCCAATCCAGCTTTCTTTTTACGAAACTCTGCAACAGTACCTTTCCCGGAAATAGCAAATGCAATTGGGTGGAACCTGGACCGCAAAAGTGTCCCTACTAGGCTGTTTGACATAGCCGGTCCAGGTAAAAGTCGTTGATTGATAGACGTTCTGCAGTATGAAGCTTGACAATCCAAGACCACCCGCACTTTATCGGGCTAATATGGATGCGATACCGAGTGATGTGTTAGGTAACAGGATTTCTCTTTAATATGCTTTTCCTCTAATGGAGAGATTTCATCATCTCCTTTAAATGGATATTATACAACTGATTAAGTCTACGCTTGGCGCAGTGTAGGCATGCTTTGGCAAACTTTTCTTCAACTTCTCAAGCCACAGTAGTGTGAATTATTGGTTAGCTGGAAGCTAAGGTCTCCCAAGTTGCTATGGTAATGCAATCTCGTAGGTGGCGCCAACCTTTCTTTTAGAAGCTTCCATTAGTTTTAGCGCTCGTCCATTGTCCAAAAACATGGATAATCGTGGACTATCTTGCCCATCAAATTCCCTTTCATACATTTGCTCTAGTAGTTTATGTATGTCGTCCGTAGCGCTGCCAAGTGAGTTGCTCCTCCGTAGTCGATCAGCTAGCAGTGATGTGAATGGATCCCTCATATTCTGGTGCTGTTTGTTCTGTCCCAGTACGATCCAGCCCAATGGAGTTTTAACAACATACGGATCATCAGGTTTCCCGCGTCTCTCATATGATGCCCATGTAGTTATGGGTTATCCCAACCAAACACAAGTTCAACCCTTCCTTCCAAATCTGGTAACCGTTGATCGGAGAGGTGGGACCATCTGTAGATATCCTTGTTCCTGTTTCTCGTTCCAAGTTTTTCAGAGAGACGACAGACTGACCTAATTGAATGCAACTGGGCCGCTTCATCGCCATTTATTATCGAACATTTACGTTAACCAGCTGGGACTCCACTTGACCTCGGCCAGCAACGGTGCAAATGTTAATTGTCGTCACGGACACTGGAATCTGGATAAACTTTAGTAACTTTAAATTAATCAGTGAAATATCTTATCCATTACCTATAAATGCTAATAATAGAATAATTTCAGCAGGTTCAGAAACAGGGACAACAATACACCAAGCGATACAACCGAGCGTTCGACGAGACTGGGAGCAAAACTAGATCCTTCAATGTTTGATATTCCCTAGTTGCTTCGATCAGCGTGGAGTAGCGGGTGGTGCAGCAGCTCACCATTGTTCGACCCACAACACCTTCGTCGTCGACAACTTAGTAAGTCATGATTCGTATTTAGACAGATCTGACACCGTCTATTTGCTCGACAGAATTCAAGACGTTCGTTATCGCACTGATTTTCGTCGACATCTCGAAAGTCTGTGATACACTACCACATCAACGACTCGCATTATAGTTGAGATCTACTGGGATGTGCGGAGCCGCCAGTAAATGGGAGTACACTTTCCTAGATGGAAGAGAAGAGTGTGTACACGTGAGGCCTAGCAATTCGCTTAGAGAAACTGTTCACACTAACTTTTCGCGGGGCTCGGTTCAAGGGCCGTTGCTTTCCGCGATTTATCTTAATAACCTACTCCATGGTTTTGAAGTACCGTCCCTATTGTTTTCTAATGCCTTCAAGTTTTGGAATTTTGCGGATATCCTAGGTGGCTCAGAGGCATCTTCGATTGCCTTAGCTGTGGGATTGATCAACCTTATGGTTTATACCTATAAATCAGGCGAAATGTTCTGTCCCCCGCGTTAAATTTGCTTGTCCCTCCAAGCGCTATGTAATTTTTGGAATCGAAATCCCAGTTTTCCCTCTGCAGGTAGATCTAGGTGTCATCCACACCTCAATGCTTCACTCTGGAAACAATTGGAGGGAGGCTGCTTTTAGAGGTTTCCGTATGACGCGGTTTAGTCGCCGCTGTCTCGGTGTCTTAACGGCCAATATATTTGTGAAGCTGTTCTTGAGTGTTGTTCTTCTCAACTTTGAATTCTGGATCCAAGTTTGTCCAACTTGTCTTGTAAGGAACAACATGGAACTGGAGAGGGTTTTGACAGTGGTTACATGGTTAGTGGAGGGATTACGGGGCAAACGTATCCCGAAAGTTTGCTAGGCTTGAGCATATACTCAACGCACTACCACAATTCAGAGGAGACTTGATCCTCGCTTGCGGTATCCTAACGGGTAAGATGGGTCTAAGCTTATCATCACAATTTTGTCCCGCCAAGCTGCCTAGTCTCCGAGATCACCCGTTGTAGCTGTACAAACTGCGTTCTGACCGGGTAAAGACGGAAACTCGCTTGTCTCGCCGGGTAATTGGACGTTGGAACTAGCTTTCGAAGCACATCGTTAGGAAGCCTACTGTTGAGGGTTTCGAGCATCAGTTAGATGCTTTTAGGTGGCAGCACCAAACATTCTACTTATCCTAAACAACGTGTTTCTTCAACTTTTCCTCTGCTTTTTCTAACATTTCTCTTCACACTTTGGTGTTATCATTATTTAGCCGAAATTCCTCAATTTTTCTCTTAGCGTCCCTTTCATTCTTTCGCTTAACATAAACCGATTTATGGCGGACCTGAATTTGTGTCCGATATCATTTGCCACATAATCCCCTTTAAACAGCAAAACTAAGTAAATAGCTTTTGTCTCTGCCGTTTGCACTGGCAGTTTCGTCTTTGGGGGTTGGCCGTGCACCTGGATGAACTTTCCGGGATAAACATTCGATACTAATGTCCTATACATAAGCTTTTCTTCAGCTTTTAGAAATTCCGGAACACAAATTCGTCTAACCCTGTAGAAAAGTGTCTTCACTAGACCGCGTTTGCATGCAACCGGGACGAAACTGGAAAATGTAGGTACTACCGACTCCAGGTCGCCTTGCGGTAAACGGTGCACTGCAATGTACCAGCATCCCGTCTCTTGATGAGAATATACAAAAATGGTAGGCTGCTATGTTGTTCTACCTTATGGGATACCGATAGGTTGGGGTGAATTGAACCCAAAATGGGTAAAAGTCACGCAAAATGTTCACTTATGTATAATACCAAAATGTCATCCACGTACCGTTTGTACAGTTTCGCCTCACCAATACTGGCAGCAACTTGTCTTTCAATCAAGCCAATAAAGATATCTGCTAAAACTGGTCCCAATGGGCTGCCCATGGCGACCCCGTCGAACTGCTTGTATGGCATCCCTCAAACTCAAACCGGATATTTTCTGTGCAGAGTAGAATCAGATCTCTCAAATATTTCGCAGGGAAGCCCACATGCATATTTTGACTCAGAATGAAAGGATACAAATCCTCAACTGTGTCATGAAGTGGCAGGTTGTGAATGGTGAATCCACTTCAATAGAATACATGAGCTCCGAGCCAAGTGAGGATTGTTCCAATGTCTCCGCCAGCTCGAAAGCTCTTTCAGGCCGTGCGTTGTCAGGAGTTTATGCACTGTATCTAAGAGTTTCGCCAGCCACCGAGCAACATTATGATAGGGTGAGTTGGTCATACACATAATCGGACGCAGTGGGTTACCTGGTTTATGCAGTTTGAGTGCGCCCCTCATTCTTGGTGTCTGCGTCCCAGTCGGTTTCAGCTGCCTGTACTGCGACTCAGTGATGTATCCATGTAGCAAGAGTATCTGAAGTTTCCTTGCTACCTGCTTCTCCACCGAGATGTTATTCACCGGTGTCGTATCCAGTAGGAACTTACGTCTATCACCCAAAATAGACTTCCTTTTTGAAATGTAGTCAACCCTATTAATTATTACAATGCCCGATCCTCTCTCCGGCTGCAAGAATATTATGTGTGTCATTTCTTTTAACTTCCTGATCGCTGCATAATGTTCAGACATCAGGCAACATCTCTGGCTTATCGGCATATTCAGGAACTGGTTCACAATATCCACCATTTTTGCCCGAAACCAAACCGCATCTTCTATGGATCTTGGTGTTATTACATAACTGGAACACGAAAAGGTTGACAATCAGTGAAGCATTGCTACTTAGCTCTTATCAACCTGTGTTTGTGCATAGAAACTCTTGAGGCAAACAATTAGATTGCCTTAGTCTTGATTTTGACAGTTTCTATGACAGTTTTCCATGTATATAAATGTGTCTGTGTTTCTGCTTGTATTGTGTTTGCGACGGATGAGAACAATCGAAATGTTGACATATCGCAACCTATGTCTTCGTTCTGCTTTGACGAAATAGATGAAGTGAAACAAATGTTTTACAAATATTATGTACTGACGGCAGACAAGCTGAGATACATACTGACTGACAAACTAGCAATAATTATCCTTGCTAGTTTTATGCTATATTTGAAAATGTTTGTGGAATATTACCCACTTTTTCAGCATGCATTTAAATTAGCAATTATAAGTGACGCAGGAATGCGAACTTTGTTTTTTTATCTTGGGTATTTTGAAGCAAGAGACCCAAAGATCAGTTTAGATGAACAGACTCATGAGAGACATATTATATTTACGGTTCTCATTGTTCCCCCATACAGTGGTATCGCGCTACGTTAAGGGTTAGGCAAGCAGCGATGGCAGCGCTTGTCATTGATGTGCGAAAGACCCGACCGAGGGTGTGCTTCTAGTTGACTAAAATTTCCTAACTGACAGTCTACGTTTATCTTTGGTATTCTAGGTGTGCAACGAAATAAATAAGTTTGACTACAGTTGTACATATTATATTCAAACCAAACCGGGGCACCTGCAAGTTGCCTCAAATTTTCCACCAATGCCTGTATGGGAAATGTGGTATTTGAGCATCCTTTAATTTATGTTACCATTGTGTAGAAAATGGATATGTGGCATTTGATGAGGTCACCAAATTCTTTAAATAAAAATAAGGCTAGCGAATGACTCAGTCTAGTCACACCAAGCACGTTTGAGCCTTCGAATCGCTGACCCCTCGGCCAACTGCAGTAGGTGAACAATGCTCGGTTTGTGGAGTATTCTCCATCGCATTGAGGCAGTCCCTTACCATGGTGCGATGGTTTGTGTGTCTCAGCAATCCAGGGAGCTATGCTGGGTGGTGCTTTTGCACATTCAGTGTCACTCATACCAGATTGGTCAATGGTTAGAGGCCAGACAAACTCAGCCTCCTGGGCCTCCAGTTGGGGGTTGAAATGAGGGTGGCACCTTATTCCTTAAAACGGACTCCTTGTAGCCAAATGCTAAACCCGCTGCCTTGAGGGAAGATATTTGAACCAAAGGCTTTGGTTGGGGTCCCTAATCCTTCTCCTGTTTAGGCCTGGGACAGTATCCTGCCCACGCAATACTATGAATCGCTTTTCAAAAAATGCCTGATACACTGGCCACCGCAGAGGATAATCATCGGTGCTCTAGATGCTGCATCGAGCAGGGTGGATAGGGACTGGATGTGTAATGGTTATTAATGTTCACATTTTGTCTTCCATATAATCAATTTTATCATGAACGTTTTATAGTTTGTTTGTATTAACGCTAACCATACACTTATTCGTGCCTCGCGCTCCGTCGTGCTGATTTTTGGCTGTGCAAAATATGCGTGCGTACGGTGCCGTCCAGTCTACTTGCCAATCGGGTATTAGTCTCGAAATTACTATCGAACGTCTATTTCTTTCGTACTCGACGTGTGCCACAGGTGTAGTGCAATCCTCGAATCCAACTCAACTGTGATTAGACAGTGTGTTTATTCCTTCCGAGTTTTCGCGTTTACTTAAAAACTGCAACCTTTCTAGTGTTATTTCGACCGATAAAGGTACTTCTGATCTCGTTTAAACTTCCCTTTTATCCTTCCAGTTTTCAACCCCCCAATTCTTGTCCTTCCCACAACACACTTTTATAGGCTTTTATCTTCGTGTTTCAAACCACATGTGAACGCGGAGCGTTATACTTGTCCTGTCTACAAACCTATGTCTAACCAAGCGGTCCACTCATCGTCATCGGCTTTCATTTGGTGCCCTGATCCTCCTTCTGATTGACATACCTCACTGTACGCACACTGCTACAGATCGGTCAATAGGCGGCACTTGTCCGAACATTAGAGATCCTATCTATCTCTATCTGCTACTCCTCGGAGACCCGTCTGCAAGACTCGAGCTCTGTGCTTACTCTGCCTTCCCCTTCAGGTGATACTAACAGTATTTTCTCATTGCGCTTATCCGGTGACGATGCAGTTTCGAGCACCTGCCAAGCTGGTGTAGGTATTGTCCTGAGTCCTCTAGCTGCAGCTTCTCGGGTTGACTGGATTCCAATCAGTAGCCCGACGTGTGCTGTCCGATTGGCTGGCTCCTCCAAAGCTTCGAAGTTGTGCTGGACTAGTAGGTGTCTATTCGTCATCGCTGCATACGAGCCTACAAACTGTAACGATGATTCGGTAAAAGACGACTTCTACCTCCAACTGACCCAGCTCCATCGCCACAGAAGAAGCACAGACAACGTTGTGCTGGCTAGGGATCTGAACGCACAAGTTGAAAAATTATCCACAGATGAGCTGCATCTGGGAGGTCATCATGGTATAGGCTCCCGTAATGATAACTTTGAGCGGTTACTTCATTTGTGTGAAGATGCTCGATTATTTCTTGCGGGCGCTAACT
>CALYDF020006167.1:0-13801 GCA_944474145.2 Dicrocoelium dendriticum
TTATATACTGTTAATGCCGGTGTATAGAAGACCGATTCTAGAACAGCATTCCACGGGTGACAGCTACGGATGGAAAAGAAGTTGCTGCGGCACTTCAGACGGCAATACTGTTCTGCGAGTTGCGATGAGTAGCCCTTCAGGTTAGCTTTGCTGCTGAACTGCAGTAAAGCGCGGCACAAATGATGTGGATCTTGCAGAATCCAGTAGGTCATAATCAGGTCGCCTCGCAAGCTACGATACCGTGCGTTGAATACCCATAAACGTTTCAGCCTCTGCTCGGAAAGGCTGTGCTATCCATGTATTATGGGCGTTGAAGCCTCAGCTCGTCCCGATAGGCGCATCACTAAAGTATCGCACTTTTTGTTATATGCCCGTGAGTCAAAGGCAGTATGCCATTCATGGGTATAATTTTTAGCTTGAAATCTGTAATCAGTCACCTCAAGAGATCAGCCCTGTTATGATCTGAACTACTCCAATTAGGTGGATAAAAGCATAGATCGTGGATATGACCAGGTATTATTGATACAAGGAGAGCAAAAGTTAAGAGGCAATACGTGTCCCCTAATGGCTGAGTTTTATGGTTTATTACTGGTTACCTCGGTGATGATTCGCTGGACAGTGGCACAAGCTGATTGGATCGGGCGATAGCTGACATCGAGTCATTTGCAGCATTTGATTTAAGCTTCCGTATATGACACCTCATCTTCTGTTGACATGTCTGCTTAGCGTCCCCAGTCTTTGACTTTATATGAATCGATCCGGTGGTTGTCGATTCCGTACTGGGCGTCTGTGTACTGTATCCAATGCTGTTACCGACTCATTGCTTGCATATCCCACTAGATCCGAATTTGCGCCTGTTATTTTCGACATGAAGAACTCCAGTAATATCTGAAAATCAAGCTTTGGATTGCTGTGAGGTAAACAATGGTTACTGCTGAAGCAAAAGTTTAGCTGGTTCATGTGGCGGTGCCACGTTTCGCTGTGGACCTCTAGTGCGTAGGTGACTCGACCAATCTGTCTGGTAATTGCACTCGGAGCCCACCTGCTTTTCGATTGAGGTAAATCGCTTGCCCATACAAGGTCACCGATTTGTTGATTCTGCACAGTCTCCCGCTGTTGGTGGTGTGACAATTCTGTAATTTTCAGGCCGGCTAGTTGTTTTTGCTTCGGAATAGTTGTATCCCACACAGACCTGATTCGTCTGCCTAATAGCGTCTATGCCGATGAACTTCTATTCCATGCAGGATTTGAAGTGCTTCGACACAATATGAGGATGGTTTGTATGTACTCGTCCGTAGGGCCACCCCCTCTCGATTTGATGAGTGCAGGCTTAAAGGTGTCAACAAGTCTCTCTTCCTGACAAATAGATTGAGGGTGGAAGGATGGTGTTCGCATATGAATCACACCATTGGAATGACGAAATGTCACGAATTCCTCTGTGGTGAACTGTGGTCCATTGTCTTTCACAAGTGTTTCGGTCACACCAAAACGACTAAAACCTGGCGCAGCTGTCTGATGCTTGTTGGTGGAGTGGTTGACGTCAACATTGGGATGATCTCTGGCTAGTTAGTGTGAGCTTCCATTATAATGATATTTGATACCGTCGACTGGGCCTGCGAAGTCCGCGTGAACACGAGACCATGGGGTTGTCATTTCCGGTCACCGTAGGGGCGCTAGACGGTTCGGCGCTCGTTGCGCCATAACACTTTGTTCGCACAGCTTACACAAGTGCAAAGTATCATCGTCCGTTGTTGGCTAGTAAAAGTAACCACTGACTAGTGCCTTAGAGCGGATGATTCTTTGATGACCCTTATGAAGTTGAATGAGAATGGGACATGTTAAAATTTTGGATAACCACACGTTCAGCATAAAGCAAACATTAATCAATGATGGATTAACTGTTCTGGCACTGATGATAAGGGATGAGTTCGGAATCGGACAATTGTAGTCGCCAACCTTCTGTTAAATGCTGCATCACTTTACGAAGTATGACATGCTGTACTGCGTGTTGTTGTATAGATATCAGCGAGACTTGTAGGCGTTTCGGGGTGTCCAGAATTATCGGTTTATCACCTGGTTCACTTTAATACTAGCAATCTGTTATCCGCGGGATGATCAGTAATTAACCGTGACAAGATATCTGCCCGCTTAAAATCGTTTATCGATTGGTAGTGGATGCTAAAATCATACTTCAGTAAGGATAGAGCTCATCTCTGTAAACGGCTGGCGGTGGTTGCCGGGATACCTTTAGTTGAGCCGAATATGGTCAGCAATAGTTTGTGATCCGTCAGTAACTTGAAACGTCTACAGTATAGGATATTGCGAAATTCATTAACAGCGAATACGATAGCCAAGCCTTCCTTTCCACCTGAGTATAATTCTTCTCTGCCGCTGCTAATGATTGAGTTAGGTGCATAATTACCTTCTCAGAAATGTCTGGGAAAATGTGGGATAACACAGCTCCGATGCCGTAAAAGGTTGCATCGGTAGCTACAAACATCGGGAGTTTAGACTCAAAATATATGAGAAGATCGGAAGTTAATATATCTTTTGTCCGAAAAACCGCTGTTTGGCACTCGGTCGACCAGTTCTACTTGACCTCTTTTATGATTACAGCGTTCAGAACTGCTCGCAGTTTATACATTTCCGGGAGGAAGTTAGTGTTGTGACTAACCATTCCAGAGAAACAGCGTAGTGTACTAACCTCTGCTGCTGCTATTGTTGTTGTTGTTGGCATGTTAACAACCGCTGCAATATTCCCTGGATCGGGACGACATCCATTGTGATCAATGATAAACCCTAGCTATTAAAGCTGTTGTAAGAGTAAACTGTACTTCTCCGGTCAAAGATGTAATCCATAGTCCTTTATTCGATCCAAGACCTGGTCGAGCCTCAATGATAGTTCCTCTGGATTCGCTCCCACTACTAAGATGTCATCTAAATAAGCTGCAACACCGTCGATGCCCGTGAGCATTGTATCCAATACCTGCTGAAAACTAGCTGGCGCTGTTTTTATCCCGAACGGTAATCTGTTAAACTAAAACAATCCACGATGTGTGTTAATTGTCAACAAGTCCTCAATAGCAAGCAGTGAATATGCGTCCGCTAGATCCAGTGGGGCAAATAACCTACCATCTGAAAGTTACGCAGAATGGTCTTCTGGAACTGGTAGTGGATATTTGTGTGTCTGAAGGGGCTCATTAAGACCTGTTGAAAAACCTGCACATACAGAGATGGAGCCATTAGCTTTCGTACTACCACAATGGGAGCAGCCCAGTCAGAGTAATCGACCAGTTGTAAGACATCTGTCATTTACAGACGAGTAAGCTCTTGCTCAACACTGATTAGGGCAGAATACCATACTAAACGTTTTGGACGAAAAATTTGTTTCGCATCTGTTCTCAACGGTAATTTTGGTACAAAGTCTGAGGCCGTACTGAATAACTACTGCGCATCGCTGAAACAACCGCTGTGAAATAGTCTACTGGAGCCATGCATCGATAATTTTGGGTGGAACGTTGATACCCAGTGTCAGTTTGCACACTTTATCAAAAAAATACTCCCGATTTAGCTTATCTAGCCAATCAATAACAAGAATGTTCAGCCATGGCTGATTGATGAGGTAAAATTTAGACTCAAACATTTGCTCCTTGCAGGTTACCAAACAATATAACTAATCAACCAATTCGAGAGTAGTTACAGATGCACTGTTGGCAGTTTGTCGTGTTGTCAAAACTGGAGAACGTTCCATGGCATCCCAAATGGATTGTGAAATGATGGTGACGTCCGAGCCAGTGTCTAACTGAAGAGTTGCGGGATACCCATTAACACGCACTGTCATGTAGTGCCTGCGGGATATCGCGTCGACCTAATGGGTAGCAACAATGTTGCGGCTAGCCTTCCTCTGTGTTGGCTTTGAGGATCGTTTGTTGGAATTGTCAGTTTTAGTCGAGTTGTGTGGCTTGCAGAAATCATCTTTGTGACCAAAACATTGACATTGGTTACACCGATGTCGGCGAAAAGTGCACTGTGATGGGTAGTGCCAAATGCCACAGTTCCAACATGCTGTAGGGGGCTTTTTGGACTCCTGCTGGTTTGATCGGACCTGTCTAACAACCATCATGTTGATCTGACGCTGTTCAACCAGACTGGTTAAGCAGGCGTTGATATTCCTCGGCCATCTTCTGCAACGTGATGTCTGGGTCTTGCTCCAGCTTAGTGAAAACTCGTGCACGGATGTCCGCTTCTGACGGAGACTGTAGACCACAGATGAACGGACACTGTCTCTGTCACGGATGCCAGTTTAAAGTGTTCACACTCTCGGTTGACTATACCTGTATAAGTAATGTGGTCATCCATGGAGTGTTTGACAAGTTTTAAACTGTGATAGCGTGTGCTGAGGAGTGAGGAACGTTCGCTAAAGATCTGAGTGCAACACTGAACCGTGGCATCGAATGAAAAATCACGTGAGTGTTTTGGTAAAATGTAATTTATGAAACGGTCGTGTTCCGTGGCCCCCAACTTACAAAGCAGTGTTCCTAATTGCCATACAGCCTCCTTGCCACCGAACTGAACCCGAAATATGTCCTCATAGCGTTTGAACAAAGCCTCTAATGTAACACCAGATGGAACGTCATGTTAGGAAAACTGACTTGTGGATCCAATTTAGTCCAAATTGGTTTGCTCATCCTGCGGTGCCTTGTCCTTGGGAATCATCGAGACGTTACTTGTCAGAGTATCGATTAGAAGGAGCTGAGCGGCCTCGAACGGCGTCTGCTGTTTATGAAGGGCGTGCAGCACAGCGGGGTCGGAGTGGCGTTCTGCATTGATATACCGGATTCCAGTTGCCAAATGGGAGATGGCCGTCGGCGCGCCGTTTGTGAATTGATACTGCATACGGCATGCAAGCACAATCGTACATTGACACAGAAAAACGTCTTGGACCGTGTCCTGGACTCATAAAGCGACCTATGGTCAGGTATCTATCCCGTCAACCTGATACGTATTCTGCGCACTCCAGTCTGTGTACCGCTATCTATCTGACGCAGCAGCGCGGTAGCGGAGGATAAGTAATAGCGGGGAACAGGGACGGCTAGTGAGGAGGAAGCAAGAGAGAGATACACACATAGACACGTTGTCTGATCAACAACTTACCCCAATTGGTCAGTCAGGGGCTAAGCCCTAACACTGCACGCCTCGCAAGCCTGCAGAAGCCAGTACTATTAGACATTCCATCGTAGATGTTATTTGGAGGGAGATATGCAGACACATCCAAATCAAGATAGTGTCTAATTCTAACGGGACATACACATGTTCGTGGGGAACACTGGCGCACGCGGGGGGGGGCACAAATCATGTGAGTGAATAGATACGGCGGCGAGGATGTAAATGGAGGGGTGTCAGCGAGCGCCGGCGAGTGTGATGTGGGCTTCGACCAAACAGGCAGACGCCGTTCGAGGCGCGCCTCTCAGGTCTCTCGCATACTCGGTAATGATCGACGACTCTGGCACGAGGTATCCGCTCGTAGGCATGGCGTGGGTCCGCTGGCAAGGTCGAAGAGGCATCCGCCAGGATAGCGCGCAGGGACCAATTTGGACGACGCATTGGATGCACAAGTCGCGAGTCACTCTAGAGGGTGCGTATGTCAGTATACTGGGGATGAGCGGTTCCATCTGGATGTGTTCCATATTGAGTCTAGGGTCGGTTCTAGAACGAGCGATGGGGAGGAGCAGGATTTTGGTGGGTGGGATTCGGCGCACGGGTTTTTGGTGTGTGGCCGAGGTGAGATGAGTGGGCGGGCGGAAGGGAGTATATGGTTGTATGAGGTGGGCGAGCACATGTATAACGGATCATCACGTGTGTGGTCTTACTATCTTATGTGTTCACAAGGTGGGGCACTTGGAGGCCTGTGACGGAGACCTCGACCGGTGTCTCATCTACGCGAAGCTGGAGGCTTGATTCCGGCGAAGGGGACGATCTGTGGCACGTGAGATGTAGTGTGCGAGAATCGTGAGTAGTGCAGGCGAGGATAGGGCTAGAGTGTGGAGGCTGTGGCTCAGGCGTCTTCCGAATCATCTGAGAAGATGGCGAGCACGAGGTAGTCATCTCGTATAGGCGACAACTACGCTCGACAACGCGAGCGAGGGCGTGTGTCTACCCATTGAATATCAGTAGGGGGAAAGGAGATTGGAGTCAAACAGCGGATTCCATGATGTACATATTCAACAGTACACTCTGGGGTATGCTGGTATAGTCAAATCGTTCGAGAGTTGGCGAACACTTTAACCTAGGCATTTTCCCTAAAAAGGAGAGAACTAGAGACAGTGTCCGTATTCATGGCTGTGGTCTACTGTCTCGCTCCAGAAGTTCGGACGATCCGCTCCGACGAGTTTCTCTCTAAACTGTGGAGGAAGCCTCGAGACCTATTCACGTGTTGCTCTAAAGATAGGGCCGACGGGAATAGTCAGCGCCTGGCTTAACGTAGCATGGTTGGAACAGCGTCAGATCAAAGCATGAGAGTGTTAGACAGGTCCGAAGCAAGGGACGGAGCGGAGGCAGTCCAAAAAAGCCACGCTTCACTAACCAGCATGGTTGGAGACTGGATATGGCTTTGGCCTGGACTACCCATCAAAGCGGCGACTTGTTCCGCCGATGCATCGGTGTAACCCAATTGTAGTCAACGGTTTGGTCACAAGATGATTTCCTGCTGTGCCACACAACGCGACTAAACACGGGCAATCCAACAAACGGATCCTCAAAAACAAACCAACACATGAGGGGCGCGGCTAGTCCGCAACATTGGTTGACAGTGCCTCATGTAGGGGGGATCGTCGCGGCGTAGGGTAGCCCGCAGGGGGCACTGGTTGAGCCTCGAGCGGAGGTGCGTGTTGAATGGGTGTTAGTCTGTCTGATCGCAACTGGCTTGCAGTTTGAGGGGCACCTGGATAGGAACATCACCGATGGCTGTATTTTCACATCCAGGTTGGGGGAGGGTTCCAACGTGAAACGGGATCCGGTCCAGTTTTGGCAGCGCACCGACGCGAAACTGCCAACGAGTGCATGCTGAACTGCCTTTCGGGAGTTGGTGTATTGATTACTACTGTTGCTTTGGTGTAACGGCTACGACGAGGGGAGCAAACGTCTTGACTGGTGTATAGGTGGATTACGGCGGGTGCGGCGAGGGTCATCGAATCAGTGGGGCCATATGGTGTTGTACAACGATTCTGGGGGTGTGTACGATGATGGTGTAGGTGCTGAGTGATAAGGTCTAAATGCCGGGCGTAGCTGGGGGCCAGTCTGAATGGGGAGCGCGTGGTGGGGGGGGGCGAGCGGGAGCGGAGGCACTGGGTGAGTGGTTAGCGGTGAGGGTCGAGGGGCCGAGAAAATTCGTCGGAAGAGGGGCAGGTGGGCAGTCCCGCCCACCAGGACAGAGGTTCACACGAACGGTTGTTATATTCAGCGATGAAGCAGGGTCGATTATGGCAGGTACCCGGTGGGGGCCGTCGGGGACTTGTACGCAAAATAAGGACAGTTTTTGTTTTGGAGAGGGACGAAGTGTGCTGGGGAACCAGTTGGATCCGTAGGGGTGCCAAAACGTCCAGTATGGGTATTCTGGCCCCTAATCAGTGATTGAAGCAAGAGCTGTACCTCGTCTGCGAAATTGGCAAGAGTGGTATCTTACAACTGGTCGAATCATAGTCTGATGGGCTGCAAGGCCGGGGGCCGAGGAGGTGGGGGAAGAGTGGTGTATACCGAAAGGGCAGAGGGGCAGGGGGGCGGCCCGATGGCGTGTTGTGGATGGGGGTGGTGTGGCGTGGTGTTGTGGTTGTGGCGCAGACTGGGCTTAAATGTGAAAGCTCGCTTCAGGGAGGACACAGGGGAAGGTATGGCGGGCACTAGGCCGCGTTGCGCCGAGAAGAACAAGTTTGCAGAAACTTTCGAGATGTTGAGTGGGCATGGTGCATTTGCGCCAGGCTGTCATCTAGCGGGGGATCGCATAATTGTACACAGGGCCGGGGGGGGGGTATATGGAGTGGGACGCATGCTCAAGTTGAGATGGTGTGTGACAATGGAAAGGCACACATCGTGGGATTGTTATTGGTAGCATTTAACGCAGGGGACTAGTCCGGGTGAGCGGGGATGGAGAAAGAAGGGACGAGGATGGGCTGCGCAGGGCTAGGGGATTTTCGACCAGGTGGATGGTGATAGGGCAAGTGGCGGTGCACGAAGGGCATCGACGGTGTTGCAACTTATTTAGATGACCCTTGGTAGTGGGAGCGAATCCAGAGGACCTAGCATGGGGCTCGACCAGGTCTTGGATCGAATAAAAGACTATGGATTACGTCTATCATAGGAGAAATGCAGTTTACTTTTAACCCAGCTTTAATAGTTGGGATTTATCTTTGATCACAAAGGACATCGTCCCGATCCAGGGAATATTTCAGCGATTGTTAATATGTCAGCAACAGCAGCAGCAACAGCAGCAGCAGCAGCAGCAGCAGCAGCAGCAGCAGCAGCAGCAGCAGCAGCAGCAGCAGCAGACGTTAGTACACTACGCTCTTTCTTTGGAATGGTTAGTCACAACTCTAATTTTCTCCCGGAAATGTATAAACTACGAGCAGTTCTGAACGCACTAAGCATGAAAGAGGTCAAGTAGAACGACTGAGTGGCAAACAGCTGTTGATCGGACAAAAAATATATTAACTTCCGATCTTCATCTCATATATTTTGATCCTAAACTTCCGATTTTAGGAGCTACCGATGCAACCTCCTACGGTATCGGAGCTGTGTTGTCCCACCTTTTCCCAGACATTCCTGAGAAAACAGTTATCCACCTAGCTCGATCATTAGCAGCGGCAGAGAAGAATTACACTCAGGTGGAAAGGAAGGCTTGGCTATCGTGTTCGCTGTTAACGAAATTCGCAAGTTACTGACGGACCACAAACCATTACTGACCATATTCGGCTCAACTAAAGGTATCCGGGCAACCACCGCCAGTCGTTTACTGGCATACGATTTCAACATCCACTACCAATCGATAAACGATTTTAAACAGGCAGATGTCTTGTCACGGTTAATTACTGATCCTCCCGCAGATAACAAACAGATTGCTAGTATTAAAGTAGACCAGGAGATAAACCGATAATTCTGGACACCCCAAAAGGCCTACAACTCTCGCTGAAATCTATAAAACAGCACACAATATAGGATTAAGACTAATAATACAAATAATGTGTGAGCTGTACGCCATAACGGCGCTTCGCTGCTGCGCGACCATCACCAGTCGCGCGCGGGCTGAGTATACCGCGAGGACGCCCACCCTTAATCGGATTCGAACCGGTGACCTTATGGTTGCAAACCAAACGTGCAGACCACTCTTAAAGTGATGAGGCACTTAAAAGAAGGCTGGCCATTACAATGGTCCGACTCCGAACTCATCCGTTATCATGGGTGCCAGAACAGTTTTGCCATCATTGATTCATGTTTGCTTTTTGCAGAACGTGTGGTTATCCCAAATTTTTAAAACCTCCCATTCTCATTCAACTTCATAAGGGGCATCAAAGAGTCATCCGCACTAAGGCACTAGCCAGTGGTTACTTCTACTGGCGAACAACGGGTGATGATACTTTGCACTTGTGTAAGCTGTGCGAACAACGTGTTATGGCGCAACGAGCGCCGAACCGTCTAGCCCCCTTACGGTGGCCGGAGATGACAATCCCATGGTCCGGTGTTCATACTGACTTCGCAGGCCCAGTCGACGGTATCAAATATCATTATAATCGAAGCTCACACTAAATGGCCAGAGATCATCCTAATGTTGACCTCAACCACTCTACAAACAAGCAACAGACAGCTGCGGCAGGTTTTTAGTCGTTTTGGTGTACCCGAAACACTTGTGACCGAAAATGGATCACAGTTCACCTCAGAGGAATTCGTGACATACCGTCACTCCAATGGTGTGATTCATACGCGAACACCACCCGTCCACCCTCAATCTAATTGTCAGATGGAGCGCTTTGTTGACACCTTCAAGCGTGCACTTATCAAATCGAGAGGGGATGTCCCTACGGACGAGTACATACAAACCATCCTCATGTTGTGTCGAATCACTCCAAATCTTGCGTGTAATGGAAGCTCACCGTCAGAGACGCTATTAGGCAGACGAATCAGGTCTGTTTGGGATACAAGTATTCCGAAGCAAAAACAATTAGCCGGCCTGAAAATTACAGAATTGTCACAACACCAACAGCGTGAGAATGTGCAGAATCTACAAATCGGTGCCCTTGTACGGGCAAGAGATTTTCGTCAATTTAAAAGCAGATGGGCTCCAGATGCAGTTACCAGACAGATTAGTCGAGTCACCTACCCACTAGTGGTGCATAGCGAAACGTAGCAACGCCACATGAACCAGCTGCAACTTCGCTTCAGCAGTAACCATTGTTTACCTCACTGCAATTCAAAGCTTGCTTTTCAGATATTACTGGAGGAGTTCTCATTGCCGAAACCAACAGACGCAACTTCGGATCCCTTGCAACATACAAGTCAGGAGTAGCTACCAGCATTGTATACAGTACGCAGACGCCCAGTACGGAATCGACGACCACCGGATCAAATCATATAGACTCAAGGACTGGAGACTATAGGCAGACATGTCAACAGCAGATGGGGTGTCATATACGGAAGCATAACCCAAATGCTGCGCATGACCTGATGTCAGCTATCGCCCGATCTAATCAGCTTGTGCCACTGCCCAGCGAATCATCACTGAGGTAACCAGTAATAAACCGTAAAACTTAGCCATAAGGGGACACGTGTTGACTCTTCACTATTGATCGCCTTGTATCAATACTACCTGGTCATATCCACGATCTAGTCTTTTATCCACGTACTTGGAGTAGTTCAGATCATAACAGGGCTGATCTCTTGAGGTGACCGATTACAGATTTCAAACTAAAAATTATACCTATGAATGGCATACTGCCTTTGACTCACGGGCATATAACAAAAAGTGCGATACTTGAGTGATCCGCTTGTCTTGACGAGCTGAGGCTTCATCGCCCACAACGCATGAATAAAACAGCCCTTCAAAGCAGAGGCTGAAACGTTTGTGGGTATTCAACGGACGGTATCGTAGCTTACGAGGACATCTGATTATGACCTACTGGATTCTACAAGACCCACATCATTTGTGCCGCTCTTTACTGCAATTCAGCAGCAAAACTAACCTGAGGGGCTACTCATCGCAACTCGCAGAACAGAATTGCCGTCTGAAGTGCCGCAGAAATTTCTTTTCCATCCGTACCTGTCACCGGTGGAATGCTATTCTAAAATCGATCTTCTATACACCGACATTATGAGTATATAAAAGGCAGTCGGATGCAGCACTCATTTACCAACATTTCTTCACTTAACGCTGGGAATCTATCTTACTCCCGGAGGGTACCATAGATATATTTGCTGTTAACTGTGTATGCAGTGAATCTACGCGGATTGTAGAACCATAGCGGAGCAAACTCTAAATCCTTACTTTCATATTTAATGTACGGGTTTACTATTATTCTTATCATTCTTATTAGTAGTTCGGTATTCCCACCAAGTATTCAACAGGACTTGTAAGTCGGCGCTCCTTAACCCAAGTAAATTCATTTTTCATTGTTCAATCTAAAAAATTTGTATACAGATATTGGCTTGCGTGACATTTTGCCACACCGGCACACTGTCAGTTGGATCATGGAAGTGCGGGTGAGACCCATTGAGAGAATAACCCGCATGGAAACAGGTCCCCGAGGGACGGTTCAAAGGATGGCCATATTACTTTAATTGAACTTTTGTTAAAATCTGCATTTGTTATTGTTCCTTGTTTCTTACTCTCTCTCTCTCTCCCTCTGATACTATTAAACTGCCGTTCACTTCAGAAATCCACTTGGCACCAATTGTACAAAACATGAACAATGTACCATTGTATTCGATCTCGATGTATAACTTGATCGGTCCACTCAGTTGGACTGTGCCCCGCACCGCCGAGGAATAAAACGTTTAGTGTTTCTTTATTGATAGCATTGCAGCAGCACAGATTCTGATGAAAGCGGTCCTGCACCACAAACTTGTTACTATCCCGAGCAACCTGAACAATGCCATCCGATGCCAGACAAGGATTTGACGTCGTATACCGGCGCGTACGAGGAAGTTGTAATATTCCAAATATTAACTAAGCCCTAACACTGCCGTCGCAATCTGCTGCCAGTCGGCCACAATAACAATCTGAGGCGCCACCAGCTGAGACCTACCACAAACCATAGTCGACTTGATTGGCGACATATCTTTTTCTCCCTTCGTGTATTCAGATCCTGGAATGCTCTTCCTTCTCACTTCTTTTCGCCCTACATTAATGCAATTTACTGAACGATTGAACCCCACTCTATCCAATTTACATCACGTGACATGATCCGTTTCCATCAGAAGATGAATTATCGCGACGAGTATGTTCACCAACACTCCCGGCTACCTAGCCGTTAGCACACCAGCATATTTGTTCATGTGCATAAGTCGGTGAGTCCCCTTGAACCAGGATATTTCCTTGTTCCTATCATTTTAAACCATCATTTTAACATCACCACTCTACAGTCATCTTAAGGGACCTGTCAAGCTAGCCTTTCTCTCAGGTATATAGCATCGTTTGTTTTTTCTAACTGTCGTACCAAGTAGGCCAAAGAAAAAGCAGCATGTGTATCGGTACTCAACTCAGAGGTAAAACAGTGGTAACATACCGAATAGGCAATTGTTTACCTTCCGGATTACAACCAATGAGAAGTAAGTTGCTGTGTTTAAGACAGCCAATAAAAGCTGAGTTAAGAGGGATCGTGATGAGTCGGCCACAACAACCAACCCCCATTTTTAATGCGCGGCGTCACGCTGGCTGATTTCGATCGACAGGCTTCGAATGTCTGGCAGACCGGCGACGTAGAATTTGTGGTAACGGCGATACGGCTTCGTGCTCACGCGTAGCTTGAGATTGGGCAGCTGGTCCATGGGCCGTGTGCAACCGACGTGTGTTGACAATTAGGCCTTCTTCCAATCTATAGGTCCCTGGACCTAGTTTCTGGGCAATTCGCGACGGTATGGTTAGAGCTAGGAGACCTCTAGGAGTAGCCCGGTTGTTAACGCAACGTATGCTCCCGGCTGCACAGGAGTTGATGATCTGGCGTAGGCATTTTGGTAATGTGCTATGCGACTTGTAGCTTCTTCACGTCCGCAGATGACAGGTTATGTGCAGCTGTTAATGTTGGTGTGTATGGACCTTCCTAACATCAGCTCGGCCGCCGTACTTCCGGTATCCCTGCGATCACACGTTCTGTATGTAAATACCGTCGTTAAGACAGCATCTTCCCAATCCGACCTCCTAGCTGTATGGCCTGTATGGCCATGCAGTTGGCCGCAGGATTGTAAGGTGCGGTTTCGGTATGTTTTATGACACTGGAGGAAAACTGTAAAGTTGTGACTACAAGATTATGGCTCATTGTCCGTGAGTATTTCTTCCGGTAGTCCGAAACGACTGAACAAGTGTTTAACCCAGCGTAACACAACCGAAGTAGTCACTTGGTTGCACATGTGGACTTCAGGCTATTTACTGTAAAAGAAAATTGTAGCTATGAGTAGAGTTCTATTGTTCGAAGTAGCCGTGTCAAAAAGACACATCATAACAATCACGATCTTAGCCCACGGCTTCATCTGGTAAGTTATAGTCTGTATCCGCACTTTGACCTACAGTGAACTTTTGTCCGTTAGGCGATATGCGTTACAG